>PISX010020194.1:0-36396 GCA_004024625.1 Mellivora capensis | reverse complement strand
GCAAGATTTCATTTCTTTTGATGGCTGCATAGTATTCCATTGTGTATATATACCACATCTTCTTTATCCATTCATCTGTTGATGGACATCTAGGTTCTTTCCATAGTTTGGCTATTGTAGACATTGCTGCTATAAACATTCGGGTGCACGTGCCCCTTCGGATCACTACGTTTGTATCTTTAGGGTAAATACCCAGTAGATTAGCAGGTATCTTCTAAAAACATGTTTTAGTTTCTTGTTTCTCTTTAATGGTTCCAGAGTTGTGCTTAGTGCCTGTCTGAGAAGAGGGCCACCTCTGTGGTACTCTGTCACTGTGGCTCACATGGGTGGGGGTGTGGCTAAGCCAGCTGTTCTGGCAGAAGCTTGCTAACCTTAAAAATGAAGAGATGAGAAGAATTCCAAAGGTACCATTTCTGGGTGGACCATCATAGGGGTGAACATATCTACGATAAACATAGGACCAGGAAAATGCCTTACAACTCAGCAATTTTCTAATATTAAGGATTGAAAATCGAAAACAGAGGCATTTCATCCTAATATCCTTGAATATGTGTTCGAAAGGCCAAATCCCCTAAACAAGCCCATCGGGAGTCTGTGGAATTTAATGTGGGGTTAAGGTCGTAGCATTTCCTGCACCAGCCCAAGAGTGATCACCCCCCCACACCCTCTGTAAACTAATGAAAGCTACATAAATCCCTTATGTAGACAAAGCCTTTAGCAGATCTGGCAAATGAGACCTATTTAGAAAAAAAAAAAGCACTTGGCAAAGTAACTTCTACTTTGCACACATCTGTTTTACATCTCTTAGAATCTAAATTTCTTCAGAGGAGGGGCAATTTCATCCTAGTTTAAAACATGCATTAATAAACACGATACCACATCACCGACATCGTCGGCAAAGTTGCTTTGTTTAACTGATGAGACCGACTTCTAGGTTAGCTTCGGGTGAGGTCGTCTAGATATTCTCAGAGTACTTTATAGTGTCTTTTCCTGCAGTTATACTTAGTATCTTTTCTGATCCTTGCATTACAGAGAGTCATTTCAACATGGGGCTTATATGGATTCTGAATTTCGATTTATTTTTTTTTGGGGGGATCATGCAGCTGTTATTTGGAAAGATTATTGATGTTCACAATGAGTTCTCCTGCTGGCTTACCCCCCCCCCCCCATTTTTTTTAACCCCATGTTGGCCTAAATATTTGTCTAGGACAGAGCTCCGGGCCAACCCCCTTTGACTGCTGCACACTGTGTTTATCCTTTTGCCAATGTTCCCCGGTTGCACATAATGAATGAACATTTTGAACCTGTATTCCTGAAGGGTCTATAGACACAAGCATAGACAGTGTCCCAAATAAGAGGTGTTCTATCGCTGGACAGACCTTACCATTTGGTCGTCAATGTTTATTTTTTTCCTGCTTGCAAATAATTTACGTGACTTTGCCACAGAAAAACAGCTGCCTCACACTATTGCCAAAGTCTCCTGCAACATGGGCTGTTTTGCCAATAATGGTAAATAATGGCGCAGGGTGGTTAAAAAGTCCATAAATCCCCAAATCACATGTAACCCACTCATCTGGTGCTGAGCTGAGTTTCCATGGATACCAAGGGACTGTCTTCAATTTTGGAACTCACAGAGAGAGCAAACTCCCTCGCTCCCCCAGGATCTGCAAGCCTAGAAAAAAGTAGCAAGAGTCCTTGAGAACCATCCTTTTATGGACCCTGTTTATTAACACACTGGAGACTGAGGCCCAGGCCACCTTCACTTTTCTTACGCTCCCCTAGGAGAAAAATCTCCTGGAGAGGGGGTAATGGGCAGCATGAGAGCTGGTTAAGATTTCTGAGACTATTTTTCCCTGTAATTCCAGCATCAGAGGTGAGTATATTTTTCAATGTTATGGCTACATTTTTAGAAATAGGGTTTTTATAAGAGGGGTTTGCATATTTAGGCACTGAGAGAATCCTGGAAGTAGAAGATGAGCATGCTGTAAGCACAGACATGCATCAGTGTAAAGGCGAAGTCCTAACATTAAGACTTGGAGGATAAAAACATGCTCGACTTCAAGAAATCAGCTATATATGTAATGAGAGCAAAGTCATGGTTCCATATGCTCCATAATGGTTAATGTTCATCAAGGTAAAAGAACTTAAAAAGAAAGAGTTCTTACTATTATTACCTCCTTCCAAGTACAGCTGACCCTCGAACAATACAGGGGAGAAGGTGCTGACCCTCACACAGTCGAAAGTCTGAATCTAACTTGTGACCGCCTCCAAACTTAAGTACGAATAGTCTGCTATTGACTGGAAGTCTTACTGAGAACATAAACAGTTGATTAATATACATTTTGAAGGTTGAAAGTATTAGATGCTGTATTCTTACAATAAAGCTAGAGAAAAGAAATGTTATTAGGAAAATCATTAGAGAAAATATATTTATAGTACTGTACTGTATGTATTGAAAAATATCTGCATAAAAGCGGACCCATGCGACTCAAACCCAGGTTGTTCAAGGGTCAACTGTATTAAGCTCCCCAAACATATTTTCTACACTGTCTTGGACAGAAGCTAATGCCGCTTAGCCCTTACTAACTAATTAGTGCTATGCTGCAGACCTTAGCTGCCATAAATCCAAAGGAACTATAAAATGTAACCTTGTTGCCTTACCCTTTTTCAGCAGTTAATTTTACGACACTAAAGACCTCTTTCCTCAATAAAGTTATACAGTTGAGAAAACCAATTTTGATTTTCCCCCCCCAAATTCATCTTTTGTTCTACTGGATCAAGGACTTTAGTATCTCAGGATTGTTGGAAGTATTTTCTGTACAGAAAGCACTTCCTGTGTGCCTAGGTGGCTCAGTTGGTTAAGTGGCTGCCTTTGGCTCAGGTCATGATCCTGGAGTCCTGGGATCAAGTCCTGCATCAGGCTCCCTGCTCAGCAGGGAGTCCATTTCTCCCTCTGGCCCTCCCCCATCTAGTGCTCATGCTCTCTCGAATGAATAAGTAAAATCTAAAAAAAAAAAGAAAGAAAATTGTGGTTTGGTAGATCTGGGGTGGGGCCAGGAGACTGCACTATGATTACAGCCCAGGCAGACGTTCAGACCACAGCTGAGAAATCCCAGGGTGCTGGAAAGAGCCTTTGGAGAGAGTTGACAGAGCTCTCAGCCCAGCCTGCCATTTACTCAAGGTATGACTTCTGATGAGGTTCCTGGATCACTCTCACACCAGCTTATTATTTATTTTTTTAAAAAAGGTTTTATTTATTTGTCCGAAAGAGAGAGAGAGCACAAGCAGGGGAGTGCAGGCAGAGGGAGAAGCAGACTTCCCGCTGAGCAAGGAGCCCATTGCAGGACTTGATCCCAAGACCCTGGAATCATGACCTGAGCCAAAGGCAGATGCTTAACCAACTGAGCCACCCGGGCTTCCCATGTCAGGTTCTTATATGTAAAACAGTGGTAATAATTGTGAAGATTAAATAAAATACCCTAAAATTCTCTGCAAGGTCTTTGCACGTGGTAAATGCTTCCAATACCCGGGTTCCCTCTACCTCTTCCACTTTAGACAACAAGAAAGAACATTTTTTAATGCTTTTGTGGACCAGACCCTCTTCCAAGGAGTTTTGATTACATTTAATCCCATGAGGCAGGTGTTCTTATTACTTCTGTTTTATAGGAGCCTCACCTGTATGTGAGAGATGTTGAGCAAACTGAACAAGGCTGGGCCTTAACTGAGCTCTACTACCTAGAGTGTACATCCTGTACACGAGTACAAATCAGGGTCAGGGAACTTGAAAACCTTGCCGCTGTCTAATAAAGACCCACCCTTCCCTTTCCAGCACCTCTACCATTCGGTCATGTTCCCTGATGCCTCACTAGCTGACGACCACCCCTGCACTCGGTGGACGGAGGTCTACCCAGCTGTAACTGGGCTGTAATTGTGGCCTTCCTTCTCTTGCAGGGCACAGGGGCGAGGAGTACACTATCCAAGACTACTGCCTTACCTGTAGGGGTCCATTTCCTTTTTCCAGATTTTAGGGAGCGTAAAAGTCCCTTAAAGAAACAATGATACATAAATTTGTTTGGGATGCTCTTCCCTCTCCGACAAGTGACGGTGGAACCACGGTTTCATTTTCAGGAGTCCTAACCTGAGAGTCATGACCAGAAACTTCACTGATCCCTGCTGAGACGCTGCGGGCTACCGTGACACAGAGTGGAGGTACTGAGTCAGGCACATACGCCTGTGCGGGCACGTGCGTGAGCCACATAAACGTAACACGCGCACGTGCGCGTCAGTCCCGCCTGCGGCGCACACGCACACCGCACGCTGTGCACCCACGAGTGTGCGTGTCGGCGGGTGTGTTCTGGCACCGTCCGTGTGCACACGTGCACGCCCTGCGGATGATGCTGACCTGATAGTGAACGTGGCTTTCCAAATCCAATTGTCTAAGGAACTCCTTAAACAACAGTTGCCTTATCACGGCATTGCGTTTCCTTAAAAAATGCATTCCGTCCTTCCCGTCGCACAGCAGGAACCTTAAGTGCGGCCAACACTTTCTTGCGCTGACAGCTCTGATTAAGGCATGAGTCTTTATTTATATAAATGATGTTTGACAAAAAATTTTTTTTGAACAAACGTTAGTCTATAAATCTACTAATTGTTTCTCCCTGCTGGGAACAGAGTATTAGCTGTGTCTGCTGCTGCATGAGAGGCACACACATATTTGCCCTGCATCTTACCAATGCTGTTATTTTAATGGGACCTAAGAGGACAATTCCAAACTGTGATTGTCGCTTAGACATCAGTGTCGCTGAGGGAAGCCCTGTTTGTCCTGAAACTGTCCCTAAGTTTGTGATGACAAAGAGGGGGTGAGCTGCAGAGGACACGCTTTGCACGGAGGGACTCAGGACTCAGGTCTCACCAGTTAGGACCATAAAGGAATGAGGCCCAAGATCACTGCTGCTTCCAGGGCTTTCAAGTTACAAATGCAGATCCATATGTTAAACCTGGCTGCATTTAAATGCTAGCTACTCTCTAAAGCATTGTCGGATGCATTCTCAAGCTCAACTCATCTGCTGGCAAGAGGAGCTACCAGTGATAAGTTTGCTACCTCTGCCCACAATAATTCCTCGGAAACCCTAGAAATCTATTTCCTAGTGGTTTTGGGGGACAAGCCAAGAGCCCGGGGATTGGCGGTAGTGGTGTGAGAGTGCAAGTGCACACGGTATCTGTGTATGTGCATGCATATATGCATGCATACATGTGCACAGGAAACCTGGCTTGATTCCTACCCTGGCGTGTGCTCTGTGAGAAGGCTCTGGAATGAGGAAGATGGAGAGCCTTTCCACCATCCTGGTATACTGACTTAGCCAGTTCAGTAGGTAGAATGTGCCCTAACTGATCACACCACAGCTGGGGTGAGTTTGGCTAATGCACTTAACCACCATGCATTTTCTTCTCTCTAGATGTTTCCCTGCAAATTACCCCCAAAGGAGGAAGCACAGTGAGGACCACCCCAGAAAAAAACCAGTGAGTTAGATATTTCTGTATCTTTAAGGTCTCCTAGTGGATTTTCTATGCGGGGATGTGGGACCCATTCGCTGAAAACTCAGAGGTTTCTATAATGGGTACTTCCGAAATTTTTGTTTGAAGCTGTTTCCCTGACAGAGCCAATCCGAGATTACTAGTTTATCCCCCGATCATTCGTCTGCAGGGCGGTCTGCTCAAAACACTCTCTAAGGTTATTTGTAGGGCTGTGGTGTGCTGAGTGCCATACAGAGCCCTGTGCAGAAAGACCTAATTATGACTTTCTAGGAACTGACACTAATGGATTGTTGATTGATTGATGGGCTGCCTCGTGATGATCCTGATAACCTGAGTGGTTTCTCTACAAATGGTGTTAGAAGGACGGTCATTATTTTCTATGAGATCATGGTTGTAAAGCTTGCAGTTTATAACTCAGTAGTACTCAGATGATCAATTAGCAAAAAAGAGCATGCAGTTCTGGCTCGGGACATAAAGCCATTCCGGTAATTGAAGAAGAGCAAGGGTACATCCATTTTCCTCTCCGCGAGCAAACAGTTCAGTATACAAGCTACGGCTGTAGGGTCTTGGAGTCTATCCAAGAAAGGTGCTCTGTAGATACTTTTATAACATGAGGACATTCCAGTTGCACTAACAGGGACCTGAGATGTGTCTGTCCAGTGTGTGTTCTCATGGAGAGGTGCTTGGTGGGTGGGGAGAGGCAACATGTGGGACTTCCTGAGTGCTACACGCTGAAATGGCTGGTGCATATACATTGATATATTTCTCCCTCACAGGGGTTGGTGAGGTGGACTCTACTGGAATGATTCTAAAGGAAATGAAGGCTAAGGGATGTGAAATGGAGTTGGCCACAGCTACCGGCTCAGTGGGCAGCCAGGATCTGAACCCAGATATCCCTGATGCCAAAGTCATCCGGTTCCCTCGCCCCCCCAAGCCTGGATTCTCTCTCAGAAGGGTTATCTTCACTCATCGCAGATGAATATAAAATAGTAAGAGCAGGGGCGCCTGGGTGGTTCAGGTGGTTAAGCGTGGGCCTTTGGCTCAGGTTATGGTCCCAGGGTCCTGGGATCGAGCCCCATATCAGGCTCCTTGCTCAGTGGGAGTCTGCTTTTCCCTTTCCTCCTCGCTTGTGCTCTCTTTTGCTAGCTCTGTCATTATCTGTGTCTGTCTCAAATTAAAAAAAAAATCTTAACAAAAGAAAAAAAAAAGTAAGAGCAGTGCCAATAGTATCATGCAAAAACGCAAGAGCTTCTTTCAAGCTGTCCCAGCACTGGGGCCTTTGGGCTGTGTTCTTTCCAGGGCCTCCGCAGAAAGTGCTGGGCTGTGAGGCGGAGGAGCCTTTCTCCACACCCCCTCCGCTGCTGTTATTGCCGCTTTGGCTCGCTGCTGCCTTCAGTCCCCCATTTCTGCTGTGCAGTCCAGTATCAATAAGGATAAAGAATACATCATCAGTCCATTTCCAAGAGGCATTAGTCCCCCTCCTTCCTGGCGGTGGGGGACTGAGGTAGCATTGGTGCCCCTGTCACATGGGGATAGGGGAACAGAATCATCCCAGAGGAACAGGCTATAAGGGAGGCTGGTCCAATGCTGCCTGGGTCCAGCTTGAGGATCCTTGGAAGAATGTCTGCATTTTCTTTTCCATAGCAGACAAAATACAAAAGCACATCACAGCGCAGCCTCTTCTTCTAACTACGGCTATTGTTGAGTTCTTTAACATTCTTTAGCATATTCATTCATTCATTCATTCATTCATTGAATGCTCAATGAGTCTAACTTTATGCCTGAAACTGTGCTGGATTTTGGGGCGTTAAGACGAAAAGTCACAGTCCACACATTTTAAGGTCTGATAAATTCAGTGAGGTGACAGATGCTTTCTTAAGAAGCTGTAACAGAGGGGCACCTGGGTGGCTCAGTGGGTTGAGCCTCTGCCTTTGGCTCACGTCATGGTCCCAGGGTCCTGGGATCGAGCCCCACATTGGGGTGGCTCAGTGGGTTGAGCCTCTGCCTTTGGCTCAGGTCATGGTCCCAGGGTCCTGGGATCGAGCCCCACATTGGGCTCTCTGCTCAGCGGGGAGCCTGCTTCCCCCTCTTTCTCTGCCTGCTTGTGATCTCTCTCTCTCTCTAATAAGTAAATAAAATATTAAAAAAAAAAAAAGAAGCTGTAACAGAATTGTTTGGAAGAAGAGAATTCTAAAAGGGACACCAGATTCTTTTCTGGCCTGCGTGGAGTAGCAGAGAAGGCATCTGAGCGAATACAGCAGAGGACATGTTCCACGACTCGGCAGGCGAGGGAGAAGGGTCAGGGGCAGCGTGTCTGGAGCTTCGAGCGGCTTGGAAAATGCCGTGTGTCAAGTACCAGGTGGGAGTAGTTAGAAACCAGAAGCACAGACGCTGCTACCCAGCTGGAGATTTTTAACCCATAGGTGATAAAAATGTTTTGAGCAAAACAGTGACAAGATCAGATTTCTGCAGATGGTTCTCCTGGAACCAGGGTGAGGACACACTGGTGGGGGTCAAGGCTAGAGACAGAGAGTTGAGGTGGCTGCCACAGAGAAAACGGAGGGAAGAGAGGATAGGGTCTTGAGTTACAGTAG
Source organism: Mellivora capensis (assembly GCA_004024625.1). Classification (NCBI taxonomy): domain Eukaryota; kingdom Metazoa; phylum Chordata; class Mammalia; order Carnivora; family Mustelidae; genus Mellivora; species Mellivora capensis. The sequence goes on along the minus strand of PISX010020194.1, from coordinate 28,267 downwards.
CAGCAGAGGGAAATGGCCCATGGGCAGATGTTTTAAAAGGCAGACGGAACATTTGGTGACTGTTTACAACAGAGGGAAATAGAGTGGAAGGAACACAGGTAATCCCAATTTCCTGGCTTGAGCACTAGGAAGTAATTTTGTGGTAAAAACTGTGGTCACTAATTTACCTAATAAACCTATAGGCTCATACATTACAAGTATAATACAAGGGTAGCATGGGAAAAAGAAAACATCTTCAAAGTTTTGCACCGTGCACATTTGCTGAAGCAAAGTATGTCTGTCATGCAAGGCTCTAGTTTTCACTGTAGTAAAAAATTTCATTTTGGACAGGGAGGATGCTGATACAAAATGTACGTGCAATTAGTGAATTCAGTCTTCAATGGTATGTCAAATGACCCTTTTTGATTTTTCTTATTTTTAAATATAACTTTTTTTTTTAAGATTTTATTTATTTATTTGACAGAGATCACAAGTAGGCAGAGAGGCAGGCAGAGAGAGAGGAGGAAGCAGGCTCCCTGCTGAGCAGAGAGCCCTATGCGGGGCTCGATCCCAGGACCCTGGGATCATGACGTGAGCCAAAGGCAGAGGCTTTAACCCACTGAGCCACCCAGGCGCCCCGTAAATATAACTTTTAAATTATTTTTTTTTCACGCCAAGAACATAGTTTAACAAGACAAACGGCATTTTATCTTTTCATCATTCTCTGGGAATTGTCACTCTGCTATATTTTTTAGTATCTGAGCATTCTTCTCATTCTCTGAAAATTCCTATTTTTCGCGGTATCTATTTCAGCAGTATCTCCCGCAAGATAATCTCTTCTGTAAGGACACAAATTATAGCTTATAGAATTCTATGCTGAGTTCTCTTGGTTTCTTTGGGATTTCTCCTTGTTTTTATTTGTCATGGTCTCTCTCTCTTAGATTTAGTACCTTCTCATAACTCTCTAGCCATCCTTGCTCTCCACTTCTATTTACCAAGGAAGCACTCTGATTAAGTGTGCATGGGTGGGGCTTGCAACTGGGAAGGGACCTTGTTATGGGACTAAGACCACCAGCAGGCGGCTAAGGATGGAGAAGGGCATGGGGGAGGAGAGGAGGGGCCTAAATATTCTTTACATGGTCTATCACTACATCTTCTTTTGAGCACCACTCCTTACACTGGCTTTCCTGGGCATCTGGAGCCCTACACCTTGAGGATCCCCAGGGATCTGAGCTAAACTGTGCTAAACTGGTTGTTCTTATCAGCATCTTCCTTAGGAGCCCTCTCATAGATTTTGCCTTTCTCCACTTTGCTAAGTGAATTTCCATTCATTTGTCACCCAGAATTTGTTGGTCTGTTGTCTATTGTAATCTTTTCTCTGTTCTTAGTGCCCACGTAGGTTTTTATTTTTACAAACCCTTTGGTGGGACTTTGTTAGGTAGCAGAGATAAACCTGTGGGTTCCATCTCTCTCAGGTAGGCAGAAACCCCAAGTTGATTCTAGATGGTTCCTTCACCAAGAAAATCAGTCCTGATGCCCTCAAGTTTCAACCACTTCCTACGGGCATGCTTTCACTAGATTTTTAACTATGTAGTAGTATTAAACTACTAGTATTAGACTGGAACAAGTGAGCTTTCCTGGCATTTCTCTGCAGAGAACCAGTGTAACTCTGTGGTCCAGTAATGGAAAGATAATTTGGCCAGAGCAGGAACTTGATTTAGCACCTCTTTCCTTCTGGGGTAGTTATACCTGCTTTCTTCTGCTGCCCAAGAACATTATGAAGACAGAACATGACATTATGGGTGAATTATGCTTTGAGACCTTAGGAAGAATGGCCAATCATTGGATTCCAAGAATTCCTTTCTGCCAGGAGAGAGGAAGCCTCAGCTCGTTGAAAGAGGGTATTAAGATTCCTTACTCTTACTGCTTTAATAACAGATTAACATTAATTATTAAATTGTTATTTATAAAACATGCTTCTGCCTCATAATTTTTTTTAAAGATTTTATTTATTTATTTGACACAGAGAGAGATCACAAATAGGCAGAGAGGCAGGCAGAGAGAGAGAGGGAAGCAGGCTCCCCGCTGAGCAGAGAGCCCGATGCGGGACTCAATCCCAGGACCCTGAGATCATGACCTGAGGCGAAGGCAGCAGCTTAACCCACTGAGCCACCCTGCCTCATAATTTCTGATTATGAAATTCTGATTATGATATTCACGACTGAGGCGCCCTGCCTCATAATTTCTAATAGAGAGGGAAATTTATTTTTTGGCATTCAGCTTGTTAACCAATTAAACTAAATCCTTAATAAAACATCTGGTGCTTAAATATTTTAGCGACAAGTAAAACAGAGTCTTGTTCTAAAATATTTAGGTGAGCTGGAGTTATTCTTCGGTGATTATCAGTTATTTCCATTAAAATTACATGAAGGATACATGAATGGAGCCACACTGTGTAGCCTGCCCTGGAATGGGGGTCCACAGAGAGAGATTTTCTTCTTGATTTGGGACCAATAACTCTGAATGTGGTACTTGTGGCTTGGCACCCTCATTTGTTAAATGGAAATAATACCACTTCCAAAAGATGTCACAGGGATTTTTTTTTTCTTAAACTACTTCCTTGAGAAGAGAAAATGAGGATATATGTGGTATCTACTATAAAAATAAAAAGCATCATAAATACACAAAAATCATATGCACAGTGGTTGGAACTAAACTCCAAACTGTGCATTCATATACATATCAATACCTAAACACAGACTTCACCCCAACACCCCTATCTACTGAAGAAATTCAATGCTTTTTTCGAAGTACTCTTTCCCCTTGCCTAGCATCCAGATTAAAGCAGAAGTAAGCCTTGCTCTGCATAATACTTTGGTTTATGTGACATGCCGCCATAACTATCATTTTAAAAGTCACCACTAAAGGCTCCATAAGAGCCAGGTGAGTAGAGCTTAAGAGCTTCTGTGAGCAGACGGTCTCACATTCTGGGTGCAGGGTGCACTGTGTGGTGGGTTCCTAGGGGAACTGCAGCTCGGGCAATGTCATTCCAGCTGTCTACACCCATTGTCCTTCCAACTGTGCATCTGACTCAAAGGTGGACAGATGTGGCATCTCCTAAGACCATCTACAGTCTCAGAGAATGTGGCAGTGGGGAGGGAGCTGGGGCTCAGTTCCTTGCTAGTTGGCTTAGTGGTGTTGGAAGGGGAAGGGTAGCAAGAAGAGCTGGTAATTGAAATTGCAAGATCTTGATTGATACTTTCCCAGTGGGACTTGGAAGGGTGCCAAGAGGGAGTCCGACTTTAATCATAGAGTCATGGAACTGGAAAGGATTTTAGAAATCATCTGCTAGGAGTGTCTGGGTAGCTCAGTTGGTTAAGCATTCAACTTTTGGTTTTGGCTCAGGTCATGATCTCATGGGCTGTAGGATCTAGCTCCATGGCCAGGTCTGCACTCAGTGGGGAGTCTGCTTGAGGATTCTGTCTGCCCCTCCCCCTACTCACACACACATATACTCTCATTCTCTCTCTCTCTAAAATAAATAAATCTTATTTTATTTTTTTTAAAAGATTTTATTTATTTATTTGACAGAGAGATCACAAGTAGGCAGAGAGGCAGGCAGAGAGAGAGGAGGAAGCAGGCTCCCTGCTGAGCAGAGAGCCCAATGCGGGGCTCGATCCCAGGACCCTGGGATCATGAACTGAGCCGAAGGCAGAGGCTTTAACCCACTGAGCCACCCAGGTGCCCCAATAAATCTTATTTTAGAGAGAGTGTGAGAGAAAGAGATCACAAGCAGGGGGGAGGCGTAGAGGGAGAAGCAGACTCCCCACTGAGCAGGGAGCCCGATGTGGGGCTGGATCCCAGGACCCTGGGACCAAGACCTGAGCTGAATGCAGCTGCTTACCTGACTGATGGCTCCCACACAGGTGCCCTAAAATAAATAAATTAAAAAAAAAAAAAAAGGAAAGAAATCATCTGCTAACACAAGTACCTTATTTGATGAGTGAAGAAATGGAAGTGCAGAGAGGCTAAGTGACTTGCCCAGAGTCACATAGCTAATTGGAGGCCAAATGAAGACTAAGACCCAAATTTCCTGGCTCAAGCTGGTGCTATTTCCCTTCTATCATCTTACCTCAAGTACCTCCAGTAATGTCCTGCTAGTTGCATTTTTTTCCCTATACCATTGAATATCATTTCTGAAATATTTTAACTTAGAGTACCCTGAGACTGAATTTCCAGAGCCAATTCTTATGTCATTCAAAAGGCATTTTCAGCTGTTCCTGCTTTCTTAATCTTTGAATAATGGAATTTCCTCATGATACGCTTTAGAATTGAAATGCAAAGAGAAATGTTATCTTATTCGCCCTCCGACCTTCTCAGATATTGAAAAAGTGCTGACCTGTCAATTGTGTTTCCTGCCATAGGCTGCCACCTCCTGCTGGGATCCATGTTCAGCATGACAATGTCTGGCAAAATGCAGGTCTGATCAACAGTCCTTTCCCCAGCCCACTCTCACAGCTGCTGAGCCAAGATGCTTACCCAGAGTCAGACAGCCCTGGGAGAAATTCATCAAATTGGAGATGGAGTTACTTTGTTTCAGGAAGACAAGTTTCTTCCCTGTGTGGATGGTGTGTGTCACGCTCTGGCTGAGTGCTCCAAGGGGCAATATATCTGTGGTCTAAATTGATTCATTCTCTTCCAGGCTGTTTGCAAATCTACAGGTCTGCAGTACTTCCTGTCAGAGGCACCAGAGGCACAAGACAGGAAAACCCTGGCAGCCTGGTCCTGAGTGGGCTTTCTTGAATTAGCAAATGTTTTTAATCAAGGAGAAATGTGGGTTTTTTGTTTGTTTATTTCTTTAAGCAAAACATTTTTAAAGATTTTATTTATTTATTTGAGAGGGAGTGAGAGAGAAAGAATGACCAGGGAGAGCAGCAGAGGGAGAGGGGGAAGCAGGCCATTTGCTGAGCAAGAAGCCCAAGATGGGGCTCGATCCCAGGATGAGCTGAAGGCAGACACTTAACCAAATGAGCCACTCAGGCGCCCCAAGGAGAAATGTTATCCTGGAAAATCTGGTGGCTTGTGGTTGGACAGTCGCCATTTGGGTCACTTGATGATCAAGGCATGTGCTTAATGGCAACAATCTTTCCTCTCCAGAACCGTGTCTCTGCCAAAGCTGTCACTGAGCTGGTGAGCTGGGTGGCTTAGGATCAAGGGGGTGAGGTGGTTCTAGGGACCCGGCACGTGACGAAACGTGGCGATGATCGCGGGGAGCCGTCTCCCAATCTGCAAATGATTTATTCTGTACAGAAGCAGTGCACCTGTGGCTTAACTGTGTCCTGCAGGAGAGATGACAGTGGGGTCTAGGCTCCTAAATGGCTGGTGGATCCTGCTGTCTGCCACGGTGGAAGAGCCCCATAATCAAAGCAATCATCTTTCCGGGGCTAATGTGACTCTTATGGGCACCAAGGGAGATCGTTTTCATTGCTGATTCCAGCCAGCATATTTATCCAGAGTCAAGGGTAGCTACTGTGCCATTTCAGGCTTTGATGCAAGTCACAAAAGCAGACGTGGCTACTCACTCTTGTCCTCTCTCATGAACAATGGAAGTCTTCAGTCAGATGTGCTTATTTCTAGATGCAACAGTATATTTTGCACTCACAGAAAACCTGGAAATTGCTGCTTTGCAAATATAGCAGAGCATAGCTGCACATTTGAGACAGAAATGGGATGCTCACGCCAACCCTCCCTTTTTTCTCTCCGTTGTCTAGACTCAAGAGGTTCAAAACTGGGTGCCCTGGAAAGGTCCTGAACGTACAGTCCGTCTCGTTTTCACATTCAGGCTGTGGTCAGAGCAAGGCCAGGGGCATTTAAAACTTCACAACATAGATGTCCTGAGTGCTTCACCAACTGTTCCCTAAATAGTAAACAAAGAACTTAAAAAAAAATTGAGTGAACGTGGCCTAATTTTAAGAGAATGTGTCTTTAGGAATGAAGAATCCTCAGAGAGGCTTATACTGAGTCCCTCAAATCAGAGAAAGCACATCATTCCAGAGACCATACGCGAGTCTCTGAATGAACTTTTTGGAAGTTTTTCCTGTAATTAGGGTGGAGAATGCATCTCTGGAGAGCTCCCTCTGATTGCAGCGGGAGCTGTTGGAGGCTTTTTATTTTTTTTATTATTTTTTTTTTTTCTATAAATGGCTTTTTTTCCTGGGCTGCAGTTTTAGCTGTGCTTTAGCAATTATTTTTGTCTCATGAATGCATTTTGAAGACTATGAGCTTTTTTTTCCCCCCAAAAAAGGCTGACCTATCTACAGGTTCTTTCAAAAAAGACCACAGTTTAGTAACTGTCTGAGCTAAGAATGTGGTCTTTCCAGTAAAGAGCATCAGGATGTTCAGAAACTAATTTCTTTTTTTTTTTTTTTTAAGATTTTATTTATTTGACCAACAGAAATCACAAGTAGGCAGAGAGGCAGGCGGTGGGGGGGGGGGGAGGCTCCCTGCTGAGCAGAGAGCCCAACCTGGGGCTCCATCCCAGGACCCTGGGATCATGACCTGAGCTGAAGGCAGAGGCTTTAACCCACTGAGCCACCCAGGCGCCCCCAGAAACTAATTCTTTTGCAGTCTCATAGTCTCATAGGATTCTTCCTGACTGTTTCTACTGAAGAGGCCTGGACAGTCTGTCCCACAGGTACCCACCCCTTGGCTCGCCATCCCACTGCTGGATGTATAATGGACATGAAAGGGAACCTATTCTGTCATTTTTTTAAAAACTATTTTTATTAATATATAATGTATTTTTTGCCCCAGGGGTACATACCTGTGAATCATCAGGCTTACACATTTCACAGCACTCACGCTATTCTATGATTCTTAACTGTGTCACCCATTCTGAGATAATAAAGAGGACAGAGAAGGAGAGGAAGGTAGAGAAACTGGTAAAGAGATTGTCTGAGGAGAGAATATGGTCCTGCTGAATCCTGCCCCTTCAGCAAAAGGGGTCTGGAAGGGCTACCTCCCACACCCAAGCCCAGTGAGGGGTTACCCTAAGGGTACCCTAGAGGGGATTCTGAAATATGTTTTTGGAGGTGGGACTCAGAGAGAACTGATTTCAGCCTTTGAATACCTGAAGCAGACTGTGGACTCAGGTCTCTCTCCTGCTCCGAGGGTAGAAAGAGGAGGCAGATGCCCTGTATGAGGTCAGAGGCCAGACGCAGCTGCTGGTCTGGAGAGGACTGTCAGGACACGTGATGTGTGAGGGTCCAGAGCTGGACTGGGCTCAGCTTGGGCCCTATCCAGAAGGGCCGAGAGGGTAAGGGCACTTCAACAGACAGCAGGTGCAAATGGACTGTGGATGCACTGGGGCAGCAGGGGGACCTCCGAGAAAGCGAGAGATCCACCTGTCCATGGAAATTACAGGGAAAAGGGCCCTGCTAGGTAACTGCCAGTTACATAGAAGTGAGCAGAAAATTCCTAGGCCTGCTGGAATTTTCACCCCGGGGACGAGACCATTATACCCACTCAGTACATTTAAAGCAGCCGTGAGGCAAAAATAAAGGTGCATTTTAAACACATCACATATCATGTTTGCTGAATACACAGGATGCACCATGCTTCCCTCAAGGATCAGAGTCAATAGAAAGTTAGCGAAAGAAGTGTCCTGGAGGAATCCCATACCGCATTTCATTTCAGCCAGCCAAGTACATAATAATTCACATGTACTGCTTAACTTCTGTGCAATCTGAAGACCAGGTCTCCCAGCCACACACATTCTGGCATGTTCCCAGGAAGGTACAGGGCCAGCTTGGAGGTGTCTTGGTTTGACCCATTTTCATGTCTCTTTCCAGCTTTTGGCTCCCTCTTCCCCTCCTGTCCTCCACTCTCCACCCTCTGGACTGAATGCTGCCTTCTTCTAGAAGGAGTGGCAAGTGGGTATGACCGAGAGACAGTGCTAGAGAGCTATGCAGTGCAGTGACTCCATAAAGCAAACAGGCAGCTTCCTTGAAAAATAAAGGGAAGGTTTCAGACCCTCCTGAGCAGATGTGGAGTAGCACTGAATGTTTCTGGGGAGTGGTGATAGAGTCTTCTCTTGTGTCTTTCTCTAGCTCCTGTCTGGAGTCTGCAAATACACAGACTGTTTGTTTAGCTGTGGTTTTTTGTTTTTTTTTTTTTTTGATCCTTAGGAACTTTTTTCCCTTGCTGAAGCAAATCCAAAAACCTGCAGACTGGGCCTGGGGAGACAGAAGGCAACGTCTGTTTGGGGTGCAATTGGGACGCATGCAGGTAAAGACCAGCGAGGGACATCTGAGCATCCAGGCACACGACCCCTTGCGCTAATGCAGGAGAAACAGCGTGCGATTTGAGACTGCCATGTGAGGCTGTTAAAAGGCGGAATGCCAGAAACATTCAAGATAATGCCTACGAGCTCATCTTCCTCCCAAATGTCAGACTTGCAAGAAGTCTGGATTTCCTTTGCTGTGTAAATGCTTTTCTTTTTTCCCTTTCCCGAGAGCTGGAGATGATCCTTTAATGCCAGATTTTTCCATCTTCACTCTACAGGCAATCTGTTCTACACGGCCCCCTTGAGTGCTGAAATGACTTTTATGTGCATCTGATCGACCACACACCAACACCATTTGCCAGACAGGAGGAGCAGAGGTAGGGCTGAGCACGCGAGGAGGGTTAATCTCTCCATTTCTGCGTCCGTAAAATGACAATGAAAGTAAAATTCCCCTCCTAAGGCTTAAAAGGGTACTGTGCACGGGTGGTGTGGTGTATTTGATAGCTACAGTTATTTCCTCATTATCCAGTAATTTCCTGGGTCTGCGGAGATGTGAGGTGGGAAAGGATAACGTGAACCAGAGTTAGGTCCAAGCTCTCCTCGGTTATTTATTTGTGATTTGCAGCAATATTGTGGGCCAGCAACACTTAAATCTCCGACCACGTTCTTTCTAGATAGCATTAGACCTGGTTCTAACAGCGTCGATGAGAATTTGAATCTTTTCACCCATTTATTCGCACATCTGTGTCTGTTCATTTGTGGATCAGTTATCTGAGTTAGGGCACTCGGCAATTTACAAACCTGTACACAGCAAAGGACTCCCCTGAAGGAATCTATGGCCATCTGGTTAGTGATATAAGCAACTGATACCTTGTCAGAATGACCAGGTTTGGAATATTCTGTTAGATCCCAATAAATAAAACTAACCAGAAATAAAAGGGCTAGGAAAAACAGTTTGGGAATAACCTCAGTTTCTATACTAAGAGACTGTTTTCTCTAGCCATATTCCTGTGTACCATTAGGCTTCCGATCACAGAGGTGCTCTCAGGATTCCTGTTTCCTCAAATTTACCGGTATCTTCCTCTACAATGACCTGGCAGTTTTCCCTCTGTTGGTCAGGAGCCCCCTGCTTCGGGATTAGATTGGACACATCTACTGAGTGCCTGCCATGGACTCAACACTCTGAGTCTGTTTTAGGCAAAAAACAGTTTCGAGATTACGAATTACATGGGTGCAGACCATGATCCTTTATTTCAGTTTTGGATGTATTTTAGCCCACAAGTTATGCCTTTCCATTTGTCATCTGGGCTTCGTGGAGATGTATGAAGCGTGTATCCACTTTCAAGAATAAGGAATCTCACAGATAACACATTTTCTCTTGAAAATGAAATAGTATTTTATGGCAAGGAAGACGATTCATTTTTGATTGGGTTCTTACAGGCTTGAGAAGAGCTATACCTTCAGTGTTTTCAAACTGCTAGCAAAAGGTCTATCAGGCCTTCCAATATACTTCCCAGAGACAATGAGCAGTGAAATGTCTAATGGTAAGCAAAGAAGTCAATAAGTGGAAAAATTACGGGATGATCTTTTACCTTTGAAAATGGAACTTATCATTTGACCTGCGTCAGCCACTTACTCTTGTGGGCCATGACTCTCTCAAGTTAAAAATCAGAAGTTTATCAGGGTAAAGATTCAATTACTTTTAAGGTTCTTCTCTCCCAAAAATGACTAGGATTCTAGGTCTGTGCTCTTTGGTAGGGTAGGCGTTAGCACCTGAGATCAGCTAGTTCAAATGGAGATGTTCTATAAATGTAAAACACACACCAGGTTTTGAGGGGTTAATACAGAAGAAAGAATGCAAAATATTTTGAGTATATTGGGTTAATAAAATAGATCATTAAAATGAACTGAACCTATGTTTTTTACTGTGACTACAGAAAATCTGAAATTCCATATGTGACTTACATTATATTAATATTGGACAGCACTGCCCTAGACCTTCAAAATAAAGGGAGTGGAATTTGTCTCTAAGGACTTGGAATTTTTTAAAAATTTTATTTATTTATTTGACAGACAGAGATTATAAGTATGCAGAGAGGCAGGCAGAGAGAGGAAGGGAAGCAGGCTCCCCACTGAGCAGAGAGCCCAATGAGGGGCTGGATCCCAGGCGCCCCAGGACTTCGAATGTTTAAAGGTCATTTTTTCAATGTTGAGGTCATTATGCTTCTAAAAGTCAAGTTTTCAAAGTCAAAATTCTTATTCACTCAAGACTAATAAACTGTGTGGGGGCATATTTGATACCAAGTTCCTCTTGAAGTTATTGTCTGTTGAGGACCTCTGAAAGTTCTACAGTTATAACACTCCACATTCAACCACTATGGTAATGTCTCAACTATCCCATAAGAGATTATCAGAAAATACACCAAAATGTTAAGTGTGATTATTTCCAGGTGGGGTACTGAGTGATTTTTGCATTCATTTTTTATTCTTTTCTTCATGTTTCAATCTTTCAACAGTAAGTTCCATTAATTTCTCCATCAGAAAAAAGGCTTATCTTTACATTTCAGTTTAAATAATTTTACAAATTCTACAAATACCACAAATAGGTAAAAAAGAACTTAAAAGGCAATATTCCCAGCGGCTTTAATCCGCTTTTCTCCATTTCCAAATTTTTTGTAGTGAATAGGTTACTTCTATCAAGAGAAACAGTACACCTTATTTTCACATCTTGGTATCCACCCACCTTTTAAACCTTAAACCAAAGATACTTTGCATGCTAGTTTTCTTAAAACTCCTGAAGCTTTTTCTCTCTCCTCTATAAGACTTAAGAGCAGATACTTTAGGTGTGAGCTTCCATCTTGATGCTAAGCCAGCTCTCTAATATTTTTATAATTACAATCAACTAGAATGGGCGTTAGAATATATGCGGAGGATGGGGAAGAAATCCAGAAGATAATTGAATATGCTGCCACGTACAGGGCGTTTAGGTTGGACCTTAAAAACACGCACCTGAAGGAATGCCATTTACATCTGAGTCCGGGGGCAACAGGGAAGAGAACCCTCCGGCATGTAGCCGGGACCAGCTCGTACAGCCACGTGCACGCTTTCTCTCAAGCACACACGCACACACACACACTCATTCATACGCAGAGTGAGCAGGGTAGTGCCCTAGCCCAATCCCGCATGCCCTGCGGCTGCTTTTTTCACTTGCCCTTCCCCGGACTAGAACCAGCGCCCTACCTGCCTCGGGTATCACGGGGTATGACACGCTGTCGTGTGCGAGCAGGCAAGACGCACAGCCAGATGGGCCGTCCGCCCTTGGAAAGCGATGGGCTTCTAAAGGTCTGTCAGGTACGACTGTTCAGCCTGGCAACATTGCACACTCAGTCCACTTGTTTTCTTCTTGAGGAAAAGTAGTCTTTTTCTAACTCCCATGTGGTGACAACCCTGTGGACTATGTAACTTGTAAGCAGAGCAGAACTTACTGTTAGTGGTAAAGATGACTTCTCCTTCCTGCGGGGTGGGATCTGTATCCGGGACTACCTGCAAGGCTCCCACCGTCCGGACGGCAGGGTCCAGGGTGACTGAACTTTCATTCACAGTGGTGTCGCTCGCGCCTGTGATCTGGTTGGTGGGTGGGCCTCCCAGAGATCCCTCGAAGTCGGTGGGCAAGTCATCTATGCAGTCGGCATTGGGCTAATATGAACAGAAAAGGATCTGCCCTTAGTGTTGGTCATCAAGTTAGAGATGAAATGTTTGCAGCCTAAGTCTTTTGTCTCAATGGAAAACCAAGTTCTTTACGGTTCTCCTCCTGAATCGCTTAAAAAAAATTTTCTATTATAGTTTCTCTAATTAACATGAAAACCACTTTCAAAATTTCCTTTCCAAGGGTTCCACTTAGATTTAGAGAGAACATTTTAATTCCAGGAGAAGCAATATTCATATACTAATATAATGGAGGGGGACATGGCATTTGTTTATAATGATAGCCCTTCCTTACATATAGTGTAATGTATTCCTCATATAGGATGTAGCTGAGAGCTGATAATTACCCCCAAAGACCCATGCATTGTTTGCAAATGCACTGATGATGGGAGAGTAGAGAAGGGGCACAGAATCTGACTCATGGTGAACTGTTTAGTAGAGAGACACACAAAGCCACAGGATGAGGCTATTTTTGTTGTGGTGGTTAAACATGAGCCAAAAGCCAGCTGTAAAAAATAACCTATTTACTTAACATGCAAAGTGATCATACGTTTGTCAAATCCTCTAAGTGAAAACTTTACTATCCTAAAACCAGGGTGATGCCATCTAGTTTAATGATCCACTCACTGCAAGACTTCCTCTCCCTCCAGGACCTTATCCTCAGATCTCTGACAGCCTCACTTGAAGAACAAAAAAATGGGGAGCTCTCTGCTTTGCAAGGCAACCTGTGTTGGCTAGCCTTGTTAGACTGTTCTACCACAGGGCAAAATCTTACCCATTGCAAGTTTTTCTCTTTGGTCTTAGTTCTGTTATTTGAAATAGTATTGAATGTAACTAATTGTCTCCCACAAACAACTTTTAAGATGATTTTCAGTTGTTATGCCTCTTTCTAACCTCCAAAATTATTTTAAAAAGATGGTGTTGGAGAGATACAGTGTTGGGATATATTAAGAATAGCTATGAATTAAATTTGGTTTTGCACTCGTAATGGATGCAGACCAGGACAGGCAGGATTAGGTGAGGAAGATTCTAGCTTGGCACTGATTGAATTAACATCACAATGACTACACTGTGTGTGAAGTTCACCCGAAGGGAAAATCTGTAACTCATGGACTCACTGGGAGCACAAAGCAAGGAACCCAAAGTGGGAGACTCTTGTTCTAACTTTCTACTCTTACACCAGTCTCCCAAGCTGCACACCTGTGTTTCCAATTGTCAGCTGGAAATTTCCATCAACCTCATAAAAGAATTTCAGCTCATTTCACCTTCTTCATCTCTATGGGAAGTGAGCCAATTCATTGAACTCAAGTTATCAAAAGTCAGTTCATTGAATGACCAACCCACCATGTTTACTAAACTTAGAGATCATAATACTGGGCATGAGCAGGCATGTTACGAATTTTCTCTCTCCATTTCCAGCCTCCCTATTTCCTTACAGTTTCTTCCCTGGTATATTCCATTCTCTACTTTCTTACCAGAGCACTCTTTAAAAGACAAACAAACAGGGGCGCCTGGGTAGCTCAGTGGGTTAAGCCTCTGCCTTCGGCTCAGGTCATGATCCCTGGGTTCTGGGATCTAGCCCCGCATTAGGCTCTCTGCTCAGCAGGGAGCCTGCTTCCCCCCACCCCCCTCTCTGCCTGTCTTTCTGCCTACTTGTGATCTCTGTCTGTCAAATAAATAAAATCTTAAAAAAAAAAAAAAGACAAACAAACTAACAAACAAAAAATGGGGCACCTGAGTGGCTCAGTTGGTTAAGCCTCTGCCTTTGGCTCAGGTCATGATCCTGGAGTTCCAGGATCAAATCCCAAGATAGAGTCTCGTGTTGGGACCCCTGCTCAGTGGGGAGTCTGCTTCTCCCTCTGACCCTCCCCCCCGCTCATGCTTTCTCTCTCTCACTTTCTCAAATAAATAAAGAAAATCTTTTTTTTTTAAAAAAAGGTATGATTCTTCTTTTCTCTTAAAGAATGAATTATAACGTCCTTAGTGGGGCAAAACAGGGTCTCTACACCCTCACCCCAGCCAGCTTTTCTGACCTCCCCTCAGCCCTTGGGAACACAGACCGTATATTCACTACCTCAGGGCTTTCGCTAATGCTGTTCCTCTGCTCAGCCCCCATCACCACCGCCCCCTTCTCTTTCCCTAGGTCTCCAAATAACCGTGCTGAATTCCTAACCATCCTTCAATTCCCAGGCCAAATGGCGCCTTTTCTAAGTGGTGTTCCCTCCTAGATAGCATCCTCCATACGGCGACACTTTGTAGGCATTTATGGTTTATTTGTAACTGTGCTTGTCTTTGTCTCTCTCTACTAGTCCACAAGCTTTCTTCTCTGCCCAGTTTTATCCAGATCTAATGAACATGTAACACTGTGGTAGCTTAGACAACAGGATGATTTGATACACACATATACACTGGAAAATGATTAACACATAGGTTTAGTCAATATCCATTATCCCATATAGTTACACGCTTGTTCTTGTAATGAGAACTTTTAAGATCTACACTCTTAGAAACTTTCAAATATACAAGATTGTTACCACGCTGCACCTTACACCCCCCCCCCCCCCCAGGATTTATTTCTCTTATAACTTGATCACCTTCACCCACTTCACTCCCATCACAACCTCCGGCCTCTGGCAACTACCAGTCTGTTCTCTGTTTCTATGAGCTCAGTTTTTAGATCCCACATATAAATGGGACATAAGCTTTTTGGAGTGAAGCCACTACATCATGTTGATCTAAAATTCCAAGCCCTCATATAGTATCTGACAATTATTAGGTGCTCAGCAAATGCCCAGTTGAGTATTTTATCGGAGTCTCAGTTTACTACTATGAGAAGCTGGGAATGTTAGTATCTGCCCTAGATCAACGAAGGGGAAGATTTGAGAAAATGCTTTTAAAAATGGTCAGGTTGGGGCGCCTGGGTGGCTCAGTGGGTTAAGCCTCTGCCTTCGGCTCAGGTCATGATCTCAGGGTCCTGGGATCGAGCCCCACATCGGGCTCTCTGCTCAGCGGGGAGCCTGCTTCCCCCTCTCTCTCTGCCTGCCTCTCTGCCTACTTGTGATCTCTCTCTCTCTGTCAAATAAATAAATAAAATATATAAAATATTTAAAAATGGTCAGGTTTGGGGCACCTGGGTGGCTCAGTGGGTTAAGCCTCTGCCTTCGGCTCAGGTCATGATCTCAGGGTCCTGGGATCGAGCCCCGAATCGGGCTCTCTGCTCAGCGGGGAGCCTGCTTCCCCCCCTCTCTTTGCCTGCCTCTCTGCCTACTTGTGATCTCTCTCTCTCTGTGTCAAATAAATAAATAAAATCTTTAAAAAAAATAAAAATGGTCAGGTTCTGTGCAGAGGAAAGGTATGCTGTTCAAGGGCAGCAGAATGTGTCACCCCAAATACACTGTTGGCGTAAAGATTATTTTAAGTTAAACACAGTTGAGAAGAAGCAGATAAAGAAATGGTCTCTGTCCTCCCATCTGCCTAAAAGTAGGACACAAATTTGTAAAGGTGGCTTCCCTCCTTGTACCAGGAAGAGAAGAACATTCTTATTACCAGAGTCTGAGAGTTGATGCCAAGTGGGTCTGTAATAACATATCTCATTACCACGCTCTTATCTGCCATTAGTTTCCCTCAGGTATGTACTTCCTCAGAATCTGCTGCCCTAGAAGCTCAAGGTCCTTTTCCTTTGTCTTGCCACTTCTCTAAAAATTTGTTCTTTCATGAAGATGCTATGTCCAAGTTCTGACCGCCCCTTTGATTTTCTCATCCCTACACACTCCTATATGCATGGACAGCGCACATGTGAGCAAATAAATCTCTGGTTGTTCGTTTCTTGAAAATCTTATTTATTTGTTTATTACTTGTTTGTTTACATGACAGAGAGCAAGAGAGCACAAGCAGGGAGAGCAGCAGGCAGAGGGAGAGGGAGAAACAGGCTCCTTGCGGAGGAAGGAGCCCAATGTGGGACTCGATCCCAGGACCCTAGGATTATGACCTGAGCTGAAGGCAGATGCTTAACCTACTGGGCCACCCAGGGGCCTCTTCTTGTGGTAATCTTTTTCTAGTCTCATTTACAGGACCCCAGCAGGAGAACCTAGGAGGGTAGAAGGAAAAACCATGTTTTTTTTTTCCCCTACAGTATATAAAAACCCTTAAAAGCAAAACTGATTGTGTGTGGGGTGTCAAGGAAGAAAAGATTTCATGATGAGAATACTGTGCTGGTTGGTCTTTCATCCAAAGCATCTGGATGCAGTCGTAGATGTGGTAACAACTGACATATTTTTCAAAATGTTGACTTCTCTTGTTGATATCATTCATTTGTTTTATCTCTTTTCTTTTAAAAAAAGTTATTAATTTTGATGTAGAGTGTTCTCTTTTACTTTGTGGACTAGTAGGATCAGTATTATATCCTTAACAGAAGGGGAAAAGAGAAAGAGCTAATTAGCTCAGTGAGATTGTTAATGGTGGCACGTGTGAATAATTTGGCTTAGGTATAATATTTAATAGACCACAATTTACAGAAACTCACAGTTTATGTCCACCCTAAGTAGTTCATCAAATAGATATTTTGAAAAGAAACCCAATTTATAGACCTCTAAGAGAAATTACAGTTACATGTCTAGCAGAGATGTCAAATACCATCTGCGAGTGAATACGGTATAGGTCTTCAGATTCAGGTGAGCATGGGGAAACGCCTCAAATAAATCAATCTCTAAACAGTCAGGAACTTGGGAATATCCCAGATACATGGAATTTCTATTTAATAACTATTATCCCATTCATGTCAGGACAAGAGTGATAGGAGAAGGTGTTTGCTGGGATACGAATGGCCTGGGTGTCACAGTACCTTGTAGGAGGACTCACCGAGACCTCTGTTCTGTCGTCTACAAAGACACACCTAGACCTGACAGGAGAGAAAGGAACGTGAAGCACTGTTGTGTAGATAAAGGGGTGAAAACACTTCGGACAAGAAAGGGCCCCCTGGGGGCGCCTGGGGGCGCCTGGGTGGCTCGGTGGGTTAAGGCTCTGCCTTCTGCTCAGGTCATGATTTCAGGGTCCTGGGATCTAGCCCTGCACTGGGCTCTCTGTTCAGCAGGGAGGCTGCTCTCTGCCTACTTGTGATCTCTGTCTAATAAATAAATTAAATCTTAAAAAAAAAAAAAAAGAAAAGAAAGGGCCCCCTGCCCCTTTACAGTCAGTATTTTATTTCTCTCTCTCTCTTAAAGGTTTATTTATTTATTTGAGAGAGAGAGAGAGATTGTGCATGCAGGGGGAGGGTCAGAGAGAGAGAGGGAGAATCCCAAGCAGAACTCATGATGCACGGCTCGATCTCACAACCCTGAGATCATGACCTGAGCTGAAATCAAGAGTAGGATGCGTAACTCACTGTGCCACCCAGGCGCCCCAGTATTTTGTTTCTCTTGGTAAAATGTAATAAAGACAGATACCCACTGTAATGAGAACTTCATAATCGGCAAGCTTTCATTCTTTAGCTCATTTGAGAGATATCCACTTACAAAATGAAAATGTCCCCAGGTTCCAGCTTTCAACTTACATGGATTTGCCTTATAGCACAGGTGTGTACAGGGATACTCAGTTAAAGACAACCAAAACAAAAAACGAGCCAAAAAAACAAAAACCAAAAACCTTACCACCTGTAACTGGACAACTCAGTTGACCAGGATGACCACTGAGGCCTTGGTGAGCAGGCACTGTTCAAAGGAGGACCTGACTGAATTTCATAAATACGATTCTGTGACCAACAGCCTTCAGACTCTGAAGGGCAATGAGACCTCAAGACATGTATCGATCAACTTGGCACATGAAAGCGCTACAAAGATAAGAACCAACAGGCACTAACTGTTAGAGACTGACAAGCTCTTGTCAATTTTCCTGAAGAATGGAATAAATATAAACAATTTAGAAAACTTATGAAACAGTTTCTGTAAGCAGCATACAAAGGGTTTCAGTTAGCTATAGGAAGTATTTACTAATTGAGAAGGCTGTGAGCTTGTCTAGTGACAGGGGAAGTTAAATGAATGCAATAAAACATCATCTTTTTGGAGTTTAGGTGTGGTGCTGCTACCCAGGGATGAAGTATGGAGTGGAACAACATTCCAAATTCCTCCCAGATCCTGACTTCAGTGTCATTCTCTAGGAAAAAAACAGAAAAGTCTTAGAGAGGCAAGAGGGTAGCCAGATGCCTTGGTGCTTCCTGAGAAGTAGCGCACAGGCTTTCTTCTTCCCAGAAGATGTTCTGTTCTCTGGGTCGAGCTCAGATACATATCATGTTCCTGTCCAGCTCCCTGGTAAAACCCAAAAGATGCTACCCATGTTTACTTTTCTTGAAGTCCAGTGTGCTAAGTGAAATCCCATCCTCCATACTTGGTCAGCATGGAACCATGAGCCAAAAAACTCCTGAAAGTGAAAATGTTATTAATTTTGGAAATAAGCCCAAAGGCCACCCAATACTTCTATTTTAAAAACAGTATCTGTATTCTCAACTCCTTCTCAAGTACCTTTTGGAGAAGTCCTACCACCTCTGGTGAAGTGTGAAGTCAAATGCTATTTAGTACAAAACTTAACTACCAGGAGCAGTTTGGTTTCATTGTCCTGACCAAGAAGCACTGGGATTGACATTCAGGAGCTTCGAGAACATCCTGAGGAATAGGAACTGGGTCAGATAACGTGACTCTCTACCTTTCATTGTTAAGTATTCTACAGATGTTGGAGACTAAAGACACACACACACACACATGCAAGCACACACGTATATACGTTTCCCGGCTTCCCCGTATGAATCTGCTGCAGCCAGCAATGTGAGAAGTGCAAACCCTGAGTTCAATTTTCTAAGCTCCCAACGTCTGGTAGAGAGGTTGGGTGCTTGGTAATATTTCACGTCCGCTGTAACCGACTTTCACCTTAAATGCATTATGCATTTACAACTCTGGTCTGAAAATTTAATGCATTGGCTTTCAAAATCTAGCTCAAAGCCACAGTCAAACTGTGTTTGGTGTACCAGCCATGAAAAACAGCACACAGCTGGCATGGACGCAGCTGCTACCGGGTAGAAAATTCAGCCAATGCCTGACCTCCGAGTCTTCAGGTGTGCCCTCTCCAACAGAGCCACTCTGATAGTCCTAGGATAATTAGCCCTTTGGCACTAAAGGGATCCTTTGATGTCTGATCCTTTCTTCTTCAGTGCTATCTTGGGACCCTTAACATTCTCTTTATTCTCTGCCATTAGTGGTGAGAAGTGACAAGAGAGAGGCTGCGGCAGAGCAGAGGGGATAGGGAGGAGGTCGACCTCTGTATCCTGTTTGTCTAGCTGCTTTTAGACAGTGCCAGCGTTTTTTTCACATCTCTGTGCAGCCCTCGGGTTTGGTGGCCTGGCTTGCTTCCTGCCCTCACCGCAGCTGCTGTTGTCTCACCAGCCCCCAGCTGTGGCTTTGCTTGAATACGGTCCTGGGATAGTCCTTCCCCGGAGCAGCGAGCCAGCCAGCTGGTGGGATTCTCCTTGCGCTAGGGGAGAGACTACATTTTATAAACACATAACTGAGGGCACAAATGGGACGGTAGCACTAGAGTGATAGAGTGATGGGCTCTGCCTTCCTGTTCACTCAAGGTCTCTGCAGAGACCTGAGTTGAGCAGAGGCTCTGGGCCAGGTTCCCAGTGGCTGGCTTTCCCTCCCCTTGTTCAGAAGAGTTCCTTTCCCGGGAAAGCTAGGCACTTCAGACTTTTGCAGAGAAGGGCAGCCTCAGAAAGTCGGCATGCAGAAGCCCTTGCAGACAATGCCATTGAGTAATGCCACAGGAGGCGAGCACTGGGCACCAGGACCGTCCCGCCTCTACTGGGTCCTGCCTGCGCTCATACCCCGGAGCCCAGGGGAGAAGCCTACGAGCTGCAGAAGCAGCATCTCAAGTCACAGGCGGGGATGTGGCGAGAGGGTCGTGATGTTCTCCGACTGGGAAAAGTGAGAGGAGAGATGTTTTCAGACATGGGCGTTCTCTTGGGAGGGCTCATCAGATGATACCCCCCGCTGTGCCGAGGAGGGCTCAGAGAAAATCCGGGTGTGGGGTTTTCTCCCTGATTTGGGGGTAATGCAGAAAGACACACATCACGATGCTGTAGGCTGGGCTGTGCTTACCGGGATCCCTAGGGCTTTAAGAATGTTCATCTTGCACATGGGACAGGTGCGATGGTCTAGAAGCCAGGGGTCAACACAGGACTTGTGGAAAAGATGCCTGCAATGAGAACCATACATCTTAGAGTGGCGGTAACTGCAGAGACGACCTAGTCCACCACAGCCCAGAGACTTGTCCAAGGTCACTCGACTGCTCAGAGGCAGAGCCGAGACTCAAACCTCCATCTCCTAGCTCCATGGGCCAGGGAGCTGCCTCTCATACCGGGTGCTGATACAGTCAGACTTTGGATCCCAGGACTATCCTCTGGGATTCACAACTGAATCTTCCAAGTTTCAGAAAATGTAGAGAATGGAGACACAGAGAGATTTTGCTCTTTGTCAGTAGGAAGAAGGCTTAGCGGGAAAGAATGGACACGGGGAGGCCTGCCCGGACCTTTGAGGATAGACCTCGAGAGAGAGAGAAAGATTACTTGCAACTAAATACGAAGTTTCTTTTTTCACAGTCAGAAGACAACTGCAAAATAAAGGCTTGTTTCCATTAATATTTGGGCTGTCACACAGAAGGGCAGCAGAGCTCCTGGAAGCATTTCATAACATAGATGACATTTTACGTTGTGACGGCTGCTGGCTGCCGAAGCAGAAGCCGGGGTGAACCGTCCTGTACCCTTTACTGTTTGTACAGCTGACGCACTCATCGCCCCAGCAGCGCCCATGCTCCAGGCCTGTGAGCCTTCCCTGCGTGCCAGCAGAGGTGGGGCGCTCAGGAGGGGCTAGAGGGGGGCCTCCTAACTGACCTTTCACTCAACTTGGCTCTCCAGGGGCCCAAGAGATCATCAGGGACTTCTCGAGTCAGAAGCTTTTCTGATCACTCGCAAGACTCCACGCCACCAGCAGAAGCAGACAGAGCTTCCTGCTTGGGGCAAGAAGAGTGCGAACGGTCTGCCCGAAGTACGAGGGCTTCGCAAGACATTCCGTCCACCCCTGACCTCATCCTCGGTGCAGCACTATTCCTGGAATATGTTTACTCTCTCTCTCACCTTTGTCTTCTTTCTTTCTAACAGTTCTAACCGTTTTCTTTGTGTTAGAGGGTTTTCTGCTCAGATGCTTCAGAGGGACCCCTAAACGAGGGGAGGGGGTGGGAAGGGCCAGCTTTTAAATGAAAATTGAGAAGAAACCCACGTGCTGAGGCTGGGGTTGGCGGTAGGCAGGATAGGATTAGGTTGGGGATTAGAACAGAAGAGTAGCAACTTGCACGTATCATCATGTTCCCAGATGATCGCTTGGAATGCCTGCAGATTTATTCCTTGGTAGATACGTATCACACTCATTCGTCCCTCTATCCATCCATTCATCCAACAAGTAATAAATGCCGAAGATCGTGCTCAACTCTGGGAATGAGCATGGTAGCAATGTGGCTCCTTTCCCTTCAGGAGTGTAACAGGAGGAGCAGATGCTAATAAAATAATAAACTACTTAATGACAACAGTGCTAAGTGTCACATTAGAAGAACATGGAGTTTGGGGAGGCTTCTAACTGGGAGATCCATCCCGTTGGGGTACTCAGGGAAGACCTTCCCCATGAAGAGCCAAAGCCAAAACACTTGAGGGCTACATGGACACTCTCTGCATGAAAGGGAGGAGAGAAGAAGGAGGGTGTTCTAGGCAGAATAATCGACTGGCGTGAGAGCCCTGAGCTGGGCACTGGCAGGAGTGAGGGAGGGACTAAAGAGGGATGAAGCCACCCTTCTCCACCCCCTCCCCAACAGCAGTACGGACCTCCCCATGTTCAGGCTCTGCTCTCAGGAAACAAGTTCTGAATCTCAACTTGCTCACCAACTGGCGTTCCTTTGGGGAAAAAAGCCGAACATCATGATCCTTCTGACTGTTCTGGGGAGTCAGCCTCTCTGCGTCCCCCGCACACGTGCTGGCGTGGGAACGACGGGAGGGCCAGTCACTAGTAGCTGTCTGAGCTTCAGTAAGTACCTTACTATCCCCAAGCTGCAGGTATCCCCTCTGTAAGCTGGAGATACAGCTACTCAGGCAGAGCTGTCTTCCTAGAGTCTCCAACCCACAAAAGCTGACTCCTGAACACCTTGAGTCATTCCTCTTTGTGAACTTGTCATTCTGACATCTCTGTGATGCTAAGTTTTGTGGGTCAACCTGGCTAGGCTCTAGTGCCCAGTCATTCAGTGAAACCCTAATCTAGGGGGATGTCATAGATCTAGTCAACACCTACAATCAGTTGACTTTAAAAAAAGGAGATTATCCCAAATAGTCTAGGTGGGCCTTATCCAATCAGTTAAAGGCCATAAGAACAAAACTGAGGTTTCCTGAGGAAGCAGAAATTCTGCCTCCAATCGGCAGTGTCAGATCCTGCTCGAGTTTCTAAACTGTAGACCTGCCCTACAGATTCCCGTCTTGCCAGCCCTATGATCGTGTAAGCCAACTTACTGAAAAATCAATGCCTTGAAAACTCTCTCTATATATACCTATGATATGTAATATAGTGAGATATAGTGGGGTTCTCTGGAGAACACTGACCAGTACATCCTCCAATGAGAATATAAGGTCCATGAGAGCAAAATCTTCATTTGCCCAACTCACTATTATATCCCCAGCCCCTAGAATAGTTCCTGGCACAAAGGTGATACTCAAGAAATATTTGCTATATGGATGGATACTTACCCAGAGACCTGGTCCCCCTCACCGCCTATGCACGGTCATCAAGCCACGTGGCCTCCCTCGAGCAAAATCTCTTCCACACGCCCCACTTCACGTCTATTCTCAATGCTTCTGCCTCACTCCTCATCTTTTTGATGGTCTTTATTATTAAAATAACATTGCCACTACTCTCCATGCCACCAGCTCTTCCTGTTCTTTTCATCCCACTCATCCTTGCCCGATTTATCTTCCTAAAATACAGCACTAGCTGCGTCACCCGCTTGTTCTGTTCTGTGCCAGGAGCTGGGTCCAAAGATGAATAAGACAAGGTCCCTCCACCAGTGCAGGAGCCCAGGGCTTCGACAGGTCCCTGTGAACTGCGACAGAAAGCCACATCCCTGGATCCACTGCTTTCTGGCTCTTTGGTCTCGGGCAAGTCTTAATATCCCTAAGACTCAGCTGCTCACCTGTGACATTTTCTTCAAAGCATGGAGTCTGCAAGTGAATGAGTCCGCATGTGAGTGTGTGAGTGTGTGTGTGTGTGTGTGTGTGTGTGTGTGTGTGTGTTGGGGTAGGGGGTAAATAATGACCACAAAGCTGAAAACGTAACTCCAGGCCCTCCTCAATTGTAAGCTACCGTTAATCTTATTGATACCACTGTACTGCACCTTGCTTTTAGATACTATGTTATTACTCTGATCGCTACTCTTTAAAATATTCTTTTAACATTTTAACAAGTAAAGGCAAATTTTAAAAAATCAGAGGGAGAGCTAGGGCATAAACTAGGAGTGCTCAAGTGACATGTAAAGCGATCATGCTGATTATTAACTAACATTCATTTATTTCTAGCACCATATTTCTTGTGTGGACCATTAACTATGAAGACTGTATCTTAATAATTGGGATTGCAAAAATCATTTTTCCCCCCAAGTGGAAAGAAAAACAAAAGTTACCAGGCTAAACAAATAAACAAAGAGGTAGGGAAAGAGTCCAGCCTTTAGTGAGAAGCACCAATGGTTGAGTAAACATCTCTACCACAAAGTCAATGTCAACGCAAGAGAGCCCAATGCAGGGCTCGATCCCAGGACCCTGAGATCATGACCTGAGCAAAGGCAGAGGCTTACCCCTACTGAGCCATGCAGGCGCTTGGCTTCCCATGTTTTTAACAAAGGCTGAGTGAGAACATCCATACTGAGGAACAATGGGACAAGATATTCTATCTTGTAACAATCCTGGCAAGCTGGGAATACAACAGAGGATCAACCAAAACTCTGCTCCCTCTTTAGTCATCAAAGGGAAGCAAACATTTAGGAAAAAGTTCTTCAAACACCTGACAAAAGATGATGCCGACAACTGCATAACGAGGCTGAGCTTATTATGAGTAATAAGTTCTCACCTATTTTTTTTTTTTTTAGGAGTAATGACCCTGTTAGGCTCGTTTCCCCACTTATTAATTCTTGTTTTCTGTTGTCCTTTTGCCTCTATGTGTGACACCCTCTCCAATTAAATGGCCTTTTTTTGTCTCCACCTGGATGAAGGATGGAGCCCTTCTGGCCTTTCTATCTCATTTGTTTTTGTAAGCTTCGTCAGACCCTGTCACCCTGACATTGGCATAAAATTCCGTGGCTTTCCTTTTAGCACCAATACAAGATGTTGCACTCCCTTCAGCGAAATGGTTATCAAAGAACCTGAGTCATTCAGGGATCCAGGCAACATAAACTATTTAGATGGAATACATCTAGTGCTTCTCTGGGTAGTCAGGATACTTCTTCAGAGCCTCAGAATCTTACTTGTAAAATAGTCAATGAAGTCAGAGTTTCTAAATGGATAACACTAATTAAATTAAATTAATAAATATCTACTGGTTACTGAATGCCTACTATGCACCAGGCATGTTATATACATGAGTAACTCATAACAGCCCTATGAGGTAGAAATTATTATTCCCATTTTTACGGAGAAATAAGCTGAAGCTCATTGAGGTAAGTTCAATTATCCAAAGAGTGAGGAAGCTGTCGAGCTAGGGCTCAAACTCAGTCCTACAGTCAGTGGATTTACCTGATTCTGCACTCCACCATCCTCCTTCCCCTACTGAATGTCATGGGTGGGGACTGGGGAGGGTGGGGTGAGGGGAGGTGGAAGAATTTGAATTGTTAGTCTTCCCCAGTGAATTTTTGTGATTCAGCTCTAAGGAGGCAGTATCTTAGCTACAGGGGTTGGGAATCAGGCAAAACCGAAGGGAAAAGTGATCTGCCTTAAGCGTGTTCACTTGGCTACAGAAGGAAAAAGCTGTCAAACAATGGCTTCATCAGAACTATACTTAGATATTAGTGTGCCTGATTAGTGTGACTTGGGAAGAGGATAACAGTGGTCTCTAACTGCTCTGTACTCCCCCATTCTCCACTGCCCAGCAGATCTGGTAAATGATGAGCTGGCAAGCTCTATCACCTTCGCACAAGATTTTTGTATTTGAATTATGAAGTACCAGAGAAAGTTGTACCCAACTTTTTTTCAGGGCTCTTCTTTTCATGACATAGTCTGGTTTCCCTGGCTTGCTTTAGCTTTCTAAAATACAAACATGATATCACTCTGGAGACTTGAAATGCTTCAGGCCTTCCCCCCCCCACCCCCGGCACAAAGTCAAGATGCATGAACACAGAGGACACAGAAGGCTTACCCGACCCGGCACTTGTCACATCTTCTGTTATGTCCCCACATTTACCCCACAATTTCACCATAACTCTGGAATGCCCTTCTCATTTTTTTCCCTCTGGTGTGTCAAATCTTGCTCACATTTCAAGTCATAGCTCAGATATCCCTTCTCTTCTCTGAACATCCCAACCCTTTTCTCGAAACTCTGCCAAGGAGAGTTAGTTTCTTTTCCTTTTTGCCCTACTGTGTTTTCCTACATATGTTGCAGTAGCTGAGTATGTGTCTGAATTTCAGAGTTTGACCATGACTCCTTAGCTTTGTGACCTTGAGTAAGTAATTTAACTTGTCTGAGGCTCAGTTTTCTCTTTTGGTTTTTATGACAATATCCTCTAATTGGTGTGACAACCCTCCAAAGTGATAGTTTATGAAAATCCTTCAGAGGGCTGTTATTATAATCAAAGGACAACAGACATAAAGAACAAATGAAGCACAAAATTAGACCAAAGGAAATAACAGAGATTAGAGCCGAAATAAATGAAATAGAGACTAAAAGGACAATAAAGAAGATATATATGAAATTAAGAGCTCATCTTTGAAAAGATAAACAAAATTGACAAGTCTTTAGCTACACTCACCAAGGAAAACAGGGAGAGGATAAAATCAGAAATGAAAGAAATGTTACAGCTGACAGCACAGAAATACAAAGGCTCATAAGAAACCACTATGAATAATTTCATGCCAAAAAATTGGGCAAGGTAGAAGACATAGATACATTTCCAGAAACATACAAATGACAAGAGTGAATAATGATGAAGTAGGAAATCTGAGCAGATTGATGACTAGTAGAGAGATTGAATCACTAAAAAAAAACTTCCCCAAAAATAAAAGTCCAGGACCAGATGGTTTCACTGGTGCAATGTACCAAACATTCAAAGTAAAAGTAATACCAATCCTTCTCAAACTCTGCCAAAAAAATAGAAGAGGAGGGAACTCTCTCACACTCATTTTATAAGGCCAGAATTGCCCTGACACCAAAACCAAAGAAGGACACCACAAATACAAAAAAAGAATTTCATATGCCAATATATGCCAATATATTGCCATATATATGCCAATAACCCTGATGAACATAGATGCCAAAATCCTCAACTAAATATCGGAAAAGCAAATTCAACAGTACATTAAAGGGCTCATACACCATGATCAAGTGGGATTTATTCCAAGGATGCAAGGATGGTTCAACATCCACAAATCCTCAATGTTATACCACATTATCAAAATGAAGGATAAAAATCTTACGATCATCTCAATGGCTGCAGAAAAAGCATCTGACAAAATTCAACATCCATTTAGGATAAAAACTCTCAACAAAGAAGGTATAAAGGGTAAGTACCTCAGGTAATAAAGACCATATATGACAAACCCACAATGTTAGCTATCAAAAGCTGACTCAACGGTGAAAAGCTGATAGATTTTCCTCTAAGATCAGGAAAAAGGCAAGGATGCCCACTCTTGCCACTTTTATTTAACACAGTATTAAAGTCCTAGACAGAACAATTAGGCAAGAAAAATAATGGCATCAAAAGTGGAAAGGAAGGCATAAAACTATCACTATTTGCAGATGACATGATATTATATACAGAAAATCCTAAAGACTCTATCAAAAACTGTTAAGAATAAATGAGTTCAGTGAAGTTGCAGGAGACACAAAATCAGTACGCAAGAATCAGCTGCATTTCTATATACTAATAGTGAACTGTTAGAAAGAGAAATTAAGAAAACAATCCTATTTATAACTGCATCCAAAAAATACCTAGGAATAAATTTAACCAAGGAGGTGAAAGACCTGTACACTGAAAATTATAAGACATAGATGACAGCAACTGAAGGCATAAATAAATGGAACGATATTCTGTTCCATTGTATCGAATCTACAGATTCAATACAATCCCTAGCAAAATTCCAGTATCAATTTTCATAGAGAAGGACAAATAATCCCCAAATTTATATGGATCCACACACACAAAACCCCAAAGGGCCAAAGCAATCTTGAGAAAGAACAAAGCTGGGAGCATCAGGCTCTCTGATTTCAGACTGTATTACAAAGCTATAATAATTGAAACAGTATGGTATTGGCATAAAAACAGACACATAT
This sequence comes from Mellivora capensis, assembly GCA_004024625.1. Taxonomy (NCBI): domain Eukaryota; kingdom Metazoa; phylum Chordata; class Mammalia; order Carnivora; family Mustelidae; genus Mellivora; species Mellivora capensis. The sequence continues at coordinate 694 of PISX010020194.1, read as the reverse complement.
AGATCAGTGGAACAAAACAGCGAGCCCAGATATAAACCCATGCAGATATGGTCAATTAATTTATGGCAAAGAAGTGAAGAATATACAATGGGGAAAGCCCAGTCTCTGTGATAAATGGTGCTGAGAAAATTGGACAGCCAAAGAATGAAAAGTATACTCTTATCTTATACCATACACAAAAATTAACTCATGGACTAAAGACTTAAACATAAGACCTGAAACCATAAACCCCTAGAAGAAAACACAGGCACGAAGCTCTCTGACATAGGGCTTGGCAATTTTTTTTTGAATCTGACACCAAAGGCAAAAGCAACAAAAGCAAAAATAGACAAGCAGGAAAAAATAAACAAGTGAGATAACATCAAACTAAAAAAAGCTTCTGCAGAACAAGGGAAACCTCAACAAAACAAAAAAGCAATCTACTGAATGGGAGAAGATACTTGCAAGTCACATATCTGATAAAGGACTATATCCAAAATATACAAAGAATGCATACAGCTTGACACCAAAACATAATCTAATTAAAACATGGCTGAAGATCTGAATAGATATTTTTCTAAAGAAGACATAGAGATGACCAACGACTATCTGAAAGGATGCTCAGTATCACTGATCATTAGAGATATCCCAATTGAAACCACAATGAGATATCACCTCATACCTGCTAAGATGGCTTTTTTCAAAAATACAAGAC
>PISX010020193.1:0-36394 GCA_004024625.1 Mellivora capensis | reverse complement strand
CCAAAGTGGCTGCACCAACTTGCATTCCCACCAACAGTGTAAGAGGGTTCCCCTTTCTCCACATCCTCTCCAACACACGTTGTTTCCTGTCTTGCTGATTTTGTCCATTCTAACTGGTGTGAGGTGGTATCTCAATGTGGTTTTAATTTGAATCTCCCTGATGGCTAGTGATGATGAACATTTTTTCATGTGTCTGATAGCCATTTGTATGTCTTTATTGGAGAAGTGTCTGTTCATATCTTCTGCCCATTTTTGGATATGATTATCTGTTTTGTGTGTGTTGAGTTTGAGAAGTTCTTTATAGATCCTGGATATCAACCTTTTGTCTGTACTGTCATTTGCAAATGTCTTCTCCCAATCCGTGGGTTGCCTATTTGTTTTGTTGACTGTTTCCTTTGCTGTGAAGAAGCTTTTGATCTTGATGAAGTCCCAAAAGTTCATTTTTGCTTTTGTTTCCTTTGCCTTTGGAGACATATCTTGGAAGAAGTTGCTGTGGCTGATATCAAAGAGGTTACTGCCTATGTTCTCCTCTAGGATTCTGATGGATTCCTGTCTCACGTTGAGGTCTTTTATCCATTTTGAGTTTATCTTTGTGTACAGTGTTAAGAGAATGGTCGAGTTTCATTCTTCTACATATAGCTCTCCAATTTTCCCAGCACCATTTATTGAAGAGACAGTCTTTTTTCCACTGTATATTTTTACCTGCTTTGTCGAAAATTATTTCACCATAGAGTCGAGGGTCCATATCTGGGCTCCCTACTCTGTTCCACTGGTCTATGTGTCTGTTTTGATGCCAGTACCATGCTGTCTTGGTGATCACAGCTTTGTAGTAAAGCCTGAAATCAGGTAATGTGATGCTGCCAGTTTTACTTTTGTTTTTCAACATTTCCTTAGCAATTCGGGGTCTCTTCTGATTCCATACAAATTTTAGGATTATTTGCTCCAGCTCTTTGAAAAATACTGGTGGAATTTTTATTGGAATAGCATTAAAAGTATAGATTGCTCTAGGTAGTATAGACATTTTAACAATGTTTATTCTTCCGATCCAAGAGCATGGAATGGTCTTCTATCTTTTTGTGTCTTCTTCAATTTCTTTCATGATTGTTCTGTAGTTCCTTGAGTACAGATCCTTTACCTCTTTGGTTAGGTTTATTCCCAGGTATCTTATGGTTCTTGGTGCTATAGTAAATGGAATCGATTCTCTAATTTCTCTTTCTGTATTTTAATTGTTAGTGTATAAGAAAGCCACTGATTTCTGAACATTGACTTTATACCCTGCCACGTTACTGAATTGCTGTATGAGTTCTAGTAGTTTGGGCGTGGAGTCTTTTTGGTTTTCCATATAAAGAATCATGTCATCTGCGAAGAGAGAGAGAATTTGACTTCTTCATTGCCAATTTGGATACCTTTTATTTCTCTTTGTTGTCTGATTGCTGTTGCTAGGACTTCTAATAGTATGTTGAACAAGAGTGGTGACAGTGGGCATCCTTGTCATGTTCCTGATCTCAACGGGAAGGCTGTGAGCTTTTTCCCATTGAGGATGGTATTTGCTGTCGGTCTTTCATAGATAGATTTTATGAAGTTCAGGAATGTTCCCTCTATCCCTATACTTTGCAGCATTTTAATCAGGAACAGATGATGGATTTTGTCAAATGTTTTTTCTGCATCAATTGAGAGGACCATGTGGTTCTTCTCTCTTCTCTTATTGATTTGTTCTATCATATTGATTGATTTGCGAATGTTGAACCATCCTTGTAACCCAGGGATGAATCCCACCTGGTCATGTTGGATAATCTTTTTAATGTGCTGTTGGATCCTGTGTGCTAGGATCTTGTTGAGAATCTTAGCATCCATATTCATCAGTGATATTGGTCTGAAATTCTCCTTTTTGGTGTGGTCTTTGCCTGGTTTGGGGATCAGGGTAATGCTGGCTTCATAAAAAGAGTCTGGAAGTTTTCCTTCTGCTTCAATTTTTTGAAACAGCCTCAGGAGAATAGGTGTTAATTTTCTTTGAAAGTTTGGTAGAATTCCCCAGGGAATCCATCAGGTCCTGGGCTCTTGTTTTTTGGGATGTTTTTGATCATTGCTTCAATCTCCTTACTAGATATCAGTCTATTCAGGTTGTCAATTTCTTCCTGGTTCAATTTTGGGAGTTTATAGTTTTCCAGGAATGCATCCATTTCATCTAGGTTGCTTAACTTATTCACATATAACTGTTGATAATAACTTCTGATGATTGTTTCTACTTCCTTGGTGTTAGATGTGGTCTCTTCCTTTTCATTCATAATTTTATTAATTTGAGCTTTCTCTCTTTTCTTTTGGATTAGTGTGCCCAATGGTTTATCGATCTTATTGATTCTTTCAAAAAACCAGCTTCTAGTTTCATTGATACGTTCTACTGTATCTCTAGTTTCTACCTCATTGATCTCTGCTTTAATCTTGATTATTTCCCTTCTTATGTGTGGAGTTGGTTTGATTTGTTATTGATTCTCCATTTCTTTAAGGTGTAGAGACAGCTGGTGTATTCTGGATTTTTCAATTTTTTTGAGGGAGGCTTGGATGACTATGTATTTCCCCCTTAGGACTGCCTTTGATGTTTCCCATAGGTTTTGTACTGAAGTGTCTTCATTCTCATTGGTTTCCATGAATTGTTTAAGTTCTTCTTTGATCTCCTGGTTGATCCAAGCATTCTTAAGCAAGGCGGTCTTTAGCTTCCAGGTGTTTGAGTTCCTTCCAAACTTTTCCTTGTGACTGAGCTCCAGTTTCAAAGCATTGTGATCTGAGAATATGCAGGGAATAATCTGTCTTTTGGTACTGGTTGAGTCCTTATTTGTGACCAAGTATGTGGTCTATTCTTTTTTTTTTTTTTTAAGATTTTATTTATTTGTCAGAGAGAGAGAGAGAGACAGCGAGCACAGGCAGATGGAGTGGCAGGCAGAGGCAGGGGGAGAAGCAGGCTCCCTGCCAAGCAAGGAGCCCGATGTGGGACTCGATCCCAGGACGCTGGGATCATGACCTGAGCCGAAGGCAGCCGCTTAACTAACTGAGCCACCCAGGCGTCCCTGTGGTCTATTCTGGAGAAGGTTCCATGTGCACTTGAGAAGAATGAGTATTCTGTTGTTTTAGGGTGGAATGTTCTGAATATATCTATGAGGTCCATCCGGTCCAATGTTTCATTCAATGCTCTTATTTCTTTATTGACTTTCTGCTTGGATGATCTGTCTATTACTGAGGCGTGTTAAGATCTCCTACTATAAATGTATTCATATCGATATGACTCTTTATCTTGATTAATAGTTTTCTTATGTAATTGGCTACTCCCATATTGGAGGCATAAATATTTACAACTGTTAGATCTTCTTGGTGGATAGTCCCTTTAAGAATTATGTAGTGTCCTTATGTATCTCTGACTACAGTCTTTAGTTTAAAATCTAATTTATCTGATATGAAAATCGCTACCCTAGCCTTCTTTTGAGGCCCGTTGGCATGAAAGATGTTTCTCCATCCCTTCACTTTCAGTCTGGGTGTATCCTTAGGTTCAAAATGGGTTTCTTGTAGACAACATGTGGATGGGTCCTGTCATTTTATCCAATTTGCAACCCTGTGTCATTTTATGGGTGCATTTAGGCCATTCACATTGAGAGTGATTATTGATAGATACGTTTTTATTGACATCGTGTTACCTTTGAAGTCTTTCTTTCTGTAGATTGTCTCTATATTTCTGTTCAATGATATTCTTAGGATTTTTCCTCTTTTATAGAGACCCCCTTAATATTTCCTGCAGTGTCGGCGTGGTGGTCACATACTCGTTTATGCCTTGCCGGTCTTGGAAATTCTTTATCTCTCCATCCATTTTGAATGTCAGTCTTGCTGGATAAAGTATTCTTGGCTGCATGTTCTTCTCATTTAGTGCCGTGAATATATCTTGCCAGCCCTTTCTGGCTTGTCAGGTTCTGTGGACAGGTCTGATGTTATTCTGATGGGCTTTCCTCTGTATGTAAGGAGTTTCTTTGTCCTAGCTGCCTTCAAGAGGGTCTGCCTACAATTATAATTCTTCATTCTTGCTATTAGGTGTCTCAACTTTTGAGAATCTATAATCTTGGGGGGAGACCGTTCTGCCTCTAGTACATGAACACTGGTTCCATTCACAAGATTGGGAAAACTTTCATGGAGAACTTGTTCCACTATATCTTCTAGACTTCTTTCTTTCTACTCCTCTTCAGGGATTCCAGTAATTCTGACATTGGAACTTTTCATGGGATCATTTATTTCCCTGATTCTGTTTTCATGGCTTCTAAGCTGTTTGTTCCAGGCTTCCTCCTGATCCTTTCTCTCTATCTGTTTGTCCTCCAGATCACTAATTCTATCTTCTGTCTCACTTACCCTAGCTTTTAGAGAATTTATATTAGATTGGAAATCATTGAGAGCATTGTGAACATCATCCCTGGTGGCTTTCAGTTCTGCCCTAACATTGTGAACATTATCCCTGGTGGCTTTCAGTTCTGCCCTAATCAATTCCGTTTGGTCATCCATGGGCTTTTTCCAACCTAGCTATTGCCTGGATAATTGTTAGCCTGAATTCCCTTTCTGACATATTGTCTATGTCGGTAGCCATTAGCTCTGTTGCAGAAGACCCATCCTCTGAATTTTTCTTCTGTTGGGCATTCCTGCTCCTAGTCATTTTGGTGAGAGATGGCTGAATGGATGTAGCTGGATGTATCGACCTTGGTACAGTCAAGGTATACCCTGGAATGCTTCTGAGCTATCAGGAGTCCCCACCCAAATGAAAGAAAAAAGAAAAGAAAAAGAAAAAGGAGAAAGAGAGAGAGACAGGAAAAAAAGGGAAGATAAAAGAGAAGGCTCAGCCCAAATGGGCCCCAAGGTAAGTTTTAAGAAGTATACAAACAAAAACAGATAATGAAAAAGACTGATAAAAGTATATGACAAGAGAAAAAAAAATATATATAAAAGCAAAAAAAGAAAAGAACCTCATCAAAAATAACCCCAAGTATAAGATTTATATACTATCAGGAGAAACACAAATTCACAGAAACCCAGGCAGGAGGAAAAGATGGGAGAGTGGTTATAAATTCTCAGTGTGGGCAAGGAAGATTATTTTGATTCTTCCTGGATGTATCTTGATATCTTTGTTAAAGGACTCAACTTTCCTAAGATAAAGGGTGATTAAAAATTGGTTTAACTATAGGGGTAGCATTGATTGGGGAAAGGGGATTACCTTGGAGTTTAACTCTAAATGAATATTAAAAAATAAAAATACAAAAAAGGAATAAACTAAACTAAACTAAGCTAAAATTAAAAAAAAAATTAAAAAATAGAAAAGCAAAAGAAAAACATGGGTATATGTATCAAAAAGTTCAGGTTAAAAGCTTATTATGGAATTTGATGTACTGGACATCTCACTGTGATGGTAAATAGGTTAAAAAATTATCTATATATATCAATGAACCAGGATAGTGGGAACGAATTAAAAATAAAAGTTGTATCTATGAAGTAGTGGTGGTTGTTCTCTTGTTGTCTTTTTTTTTTTTTTTTTTTTACCCTGGTTGGTTTTCTGGGGGAGGGGCCTGCCACGTGGGTTTTCAGGCAGTGTTCTCTAAGTCCTCCTGCCCCCCCTCAAGGGGGTGGGCTCTGAGGAAACCAGTTTTTCAGGCTTTTGCTCTCTGGAGGTTTTTATGTTTGTTCATTTTTATTTGTTTGTTTGTTTGTTTGTTTGTTTTGTTTTGTTTTTTCTTCTTGCCTTGACAGCTTTTGATAGTTTTTGGAGGTTTAGAGGAAAGCAAACTTCATCCAGACCTCTCCCTCAGAGAAGCCTCGGTCTGTTCCCCTCTGGGTGCTGCAGGGCACATAAGTTCCCCCTCAGCCACTGGCAGAGCACGTTCTGAGCCATGGTCCCTGGGGACACAGGAACTCCTGCTTGTACCCAAAACCACGACAGTGGCGGCTGCCTGGGCAGCTCCAGACCGCCAGAGAGGTTCCAAGCAGAGATCTTGCACTGAGATTTTCCCACTGGCCCGGGCTGGGAGTGCCTGGTCTTTCCAGGTCTGAGAGCGCCAGGCTGGTGCCTGCGCGCACCTTTCTCAGGGGAGGGTGTGGGGCGCGTGCATCTCAGGCTCTGATAGCGCGGCGTGGTGCTCGCATGGACAGTGCAAAAAGGCTGTGTTTCTGCAGGCTGGTGACGCTCCCAGCCCCTCACGGGACCCCACGCACTCTCAGGTGCGCTGGCGGCTCAGGTACCAAGACCTGGTTTCTCCGAGGCACTCTCTCTGGCTCAGCGCCAGGGGTGGTTGTCCTGGGTCCGGGGACTTAGCCCCTGTCCCTAACCACCCCGATTCCCACAATTTCCCCCCATGATCCTTTACTCTTTTTTGAGTGCTTTCAACCAGACTCCAAGTTAGTGCTGGTCCCCAGACGCAGGGCACTCTCGTATTGGGGTATTACTTTCCAATGGGTCGCCTCTGGTGGCTCCCTCCCCATTTTGTTTATCTTCCGATACCAGTCCGATGTTCCCACTCCGCTTTACCTGCTCACTGGCTTCTTCTGCACCCGTAGAGATCCAGATGTGTAGAATTCTGATCTTAGTCTGATTTCATGGGTGATCGGAGTTCTTTGGTAGGTAATCAGTCACTTTAGGGTACAGGTTGATACGGCACCTTCTCCTATTTCCCCGCCATCTTGTCTCCCTCTAATTGGTTTAAGAATTTAAAACATAGTTTGTTTTGTGAGAAAACAAACTGAGGGTTGCTGGGGGGAGGGGGGAGGGAAAGGTGGGTGGGGTAATGGACATTGGGGAGGGTATGTGCTATGGTTAGTGCTGTGAAGTGTATAAACCTGGCAATTCACAGACATGTACCCCTGGGGATAAAAATTTGTTTATAAAAAAAAAAAAAAGAAAAAAAAAAGAATTTAAAACATAGTATGAATTTCCTTCAGCCAAAGGGTGTATGCAAACTCTTACTCATATCCCTACTGAATTCATTTGTCTGTACATTTAACAAATATATATGGAATATTTTCTATGCATCAGGCATTGTGCTTGCTACTAGAAATTGTGGCACTAAGATAATGTCTGTACTCTCAAAGGATTACCATTAAGTGGGCATATATGTCAGAGCATTTTCCAGACACATATATACTAGTACATAGTATTTTGATTTAATTGAGCAATCGTGTGGGTAGTTAACAGTGAATATTTGCTATGCTACAATAAAAACAGAACAAAATAACAAAATGAAAGGCTCATGTAAACCAACCAAGATCAATAAAATAATCAACAACCATGCTCTTCCCACACATACTCATATGTACGTGCATGTGGACTTGGGTGAAACAGACCACAGAGAATTATATTCTGACACCACCGAATTTTCCATCACGCTTGACTGCAGCTGAGAAATATATTGAGATATGAATACTGGGGTCCAAAGCAATATTCTGTAGGAACATTATTGTATTCTCTCAGTTGAGCACTGATTTCAACAAACAGTATCTTTATGATATTCACGAAGACTCTGTGATCTTTTACAAAATCTCAGATAAGGCAATAACATTAAAACACTGAGTAGCTTTGCTAAAAAGATAAAAAGTGTGCAATAAAAAATAACCAATAATTGTCAACCCTATTAAAAAAAAAACCCAGAACTTACCACCTGCAAAGTACGGAAGTGAATAAAATTCTCCAGAGAGTTTTAAGGCTATATTTCTGGGCTGGTCTTTTCTGATAATAAGGGACATATTTGTGAGGAATTTAAGAATATTTTGCTTCCACAAATCTATGCAATATATTTTAAGATTACCTTTTACAGTTTTTCTGTTTGTTTGTTTGTTTGTTCTCATTTGTGGTAGTCAGTAGGAATGAACAATAAAGACAATGAAAAATAATGATGGTGTGGAACAAAAAGAAACATTTGGTATATCTTGAGACAGTCCTTCTCTCTCTCCTCCCCCTCTTTCCTCCTCTTCTTCTGTCCCAAATGTGCCATAATAAGCAAAGAAAGGATTATAGAGAAAAATAAAATTTATCTTTCACATTTAAGTACTGGAAACACAATGGTTTATAGGTTTGATTGATACAGCCTATTTTAAAAAGTAATCAATAGCAAGCAGGTTCTTTTATAGATTGTTATAAAATCGAACATAAGATACAACAAATTATAAGGACTGTATTTATTACACAACAAATCATGAGAGGGGGAAAACGCTTCCCTTTCCTTTAGAGCAGTTACATGCAATTGGATTAGAGCTGGAAGGTCACCGTCTCCTCCCCGTGGAAGCAAATCAGTTCTGATATGAAGAGCTGGAAACAGAGAAGATTAAACTCTGATTACTTCTTTGAGGATGAGATGTTTTTAAATCAGAGTTGGCAAATCCTGCTACAAGTGCATCTGTCAGGGATCAAACTCCATGGACGTTAGAAGTTCATTCTAAAATTCAAAACGCACTTCATTAAGTTTTTCTTGTTAGAGCAATCATAGACACTTTGTTCACAGGCAGTGCATGGGGTTTTGAAGGACTTTAATAACCATTTTTTTAAGTTCTTTGATGTTAGAAATTTCTTGAAATAAAATCATTTAAACTTAATTGAAAGTGAAATTTACTAACAGCTGTGTTCATACAAATCAATTAGTTCAGGTTTTATTCAAAAAGCCAAATCCACAACAATTTCTAAATGGAATCTAAATTTGGGAAAGGAGTTCTCCTTTCATTCCATAGAATGAATAACTTGGCACAGATATCTATTTATCATCTATCTATCTATCTATCTATCTACTACCATCTTCATCATCATTATCTATCATATATTATATATATGATCCTGTAAATAGGCTTAAAATTCCAAATAGTGACATTCATGTGGTGTTCCTGTTTGCTAGAATCTCCTAGCCTGTGACACAGAAATGCTCATCAAAAATGAGTTTGATATGCAGACACGAGCCTGGTGGTGGGTATTCAGGAGGGCACATATTGCATGGAGCACTGGGTGTGGTGCATAAACAATGAATCTTAGAACACTGAGAAAATAAAATAAATCTAATTTAAAAAAAGAATTTCAGAACATTGACATGAAAAAGGTCATTTAAGCAAGCTAAGGCTGGAAATAAATAGAGACCAAGGGAAGGATGTGGTGGAGGGCTGGACAAGGAGCACTTGCAGAGGTGTGCCACAGCTCTGCAGTTGAGATTGGTGGAATCCATAGAAAGATCAGGGATTAAGTTTATTTACTATGGCGAGAAATTGAAAAAGTTTCTAGAAGCTAGGAGAAAAAGAAGCAGGAGAAAAATCATAAAAATGAGTTACAGAAGTGCGAAGGACAATTTTATAGGTGCAGTTTAATACACTATCAGGGGTTATTTTTAAGTATTTGTTATATGCCAGACACTTTCCTAAAGGATTTATACATACTGATTGATTTGCTCTGATAACAGCACTGGGAAAGGGGAACAGAGGGTCAGAGAGATGAATTACTTTCCCAAGGTCACTCACCAAAAAGTCTACCTCTGGACTGAGCTCTGATTCATCAACCACTGCTGCATTCTGTGGAAACATTCCTCTACAAAATGGCATGTCAAACCCAGAAATAAGTTAAAGAAACCGGCAGCCATGATTACTTGTATCAATATCACGGAGCCATTTTATACCTTAGAGCTTTTTGTGACGTATTCAACATAAGTACTATTATTTTATATCTAGGCAGTGAAAGGTGTATTTTATGCCTTCTAACTTTCTTCTTAACAGCTAAACATATCTTTTCCGATCACTCTCTTGCCACATTTCCACTCTACTGGAATCCTGTATTTTCTGTCTAGATTTTTTTCACCAGAAGATTCCCTAGTAGAGCTTCTGAAGCAGATGTGGGTAGCCTCCAGTTTAGAATGCTCTAAACCAGATAAATAGAGGACTCTGCAAATGAGATGTCTTTTTCATAATAATTACCTGAAAAGAGCTCAGTTGTCCAGGGCTACCTGAAAAGAAGCTGACCCCTGTCCATGTGGTGTAGAGACAGTCCCCTCATCTCTGCTGTGGTGTGTGTTGATCAAAAGGCCCTTTTGTGAGTTCCTGCCTGTGACCCACTGTCAATAAATATCAGGAGTTCCCATGGTTCTCCATGGCTTTAAATAAACACAAAATTAATTATAATTTCAGTTCTTAGTATTCAGAAGAGAAGGGGATGGAGAGAAGGGGAAGTGACAGTTTGGCTGACTTCAAATGTCAAGAGGGAGATGTTTTTTAGGCAGGAGTTTCCTCCAAATTAAATTTCTTTCTGTTTGGGGAATCCAGCAAAATATGAGCACTTAGAATTGATTTATTTCTAGATTGAACTGTCAAACAGGACCAGTTTCCCCTTCAGTGGGAGAGTCCTTGACACAAACAGAAGCCAGTGTGAACACTTCATCTATGCTAATGTCCTGATTGTTGACTCAATTTACTTCACAAGAAAATCACTCTCAAAAATTACCGTTGTACAAAATGAGAAATATTTGCAGGCTTAAACATTACCAATATTTAGCTCACAAAAGGCAAACTTAATTTAAAACCTACCTGTGTAATTAAAAGCTAAAAAACAAATAAACATACAAAGCACATTTTTTTTTGTCTCAAACTGACATGTGAACACATCACTGAAGTGTTCTAAATGTTTTGAGCTGTTATGGAAAATATTGACTCAGAGTTTTAAAATGACTTGATTATTTACTAAGAACTGCCTTTGGGAAGAAAGGAAGCACAACTTGAAAGGAGACAGCTACCCATTCTTTAGTTCCTTAACACATCAAAAGTACAGTTTTCTTTTTATATGGGAACAAAAATCTAAGTTCCTTTCCAATAATCTGTGGCCAACAGGGAAAGGGAAATTTGTGACACTTATGGGCTGTGAGGCCTTATTACACTCATATAAGGGAAACCTTAAAGCATTTAGCAAAGGGACAGTAATAAAAAGTTAAATATTAGTCTGCTGAATTTGTAACTGTTTCTCTAACTGGCATCATACATGATATGTACCTGTGTCTACTTTGAGACCTGCTTTCTTCTTCATCACTGGTTCTCCCAGGCACTGGTAATTTCAAAATGAAAACAATATATATACCTGTGACCTTCCAGGAGCAAGAAAACAAGGAATTCTAGGACCTGTTTCTCCCACACATGACTTACTGATCTCTCATTCATCCCTCCTGAACCTCTAGACAATATTAGAGATGGAATAAAAATTCTCTTAAAAATATCTAACACATATTGACAGACAGTATGTTATTTACGCTAATCAGCCAAAAAAAAAAAAAAGGCAATATGTGCCAATGGCCATTATATTAAACTGCATTCTTAAGTTTTATTTCACAAACGCTTTTGGTTTACATTGTTTATTTGGTTGCTTTATTTTTCTTCCAAATATAGAAAGATTCAAATAGGTAATCTCTGTGGGCCTGGCTCAGTTTGTACTGTGTTTTCTTGCTTCAAATGAATAGAGTCTTCTATTAATACCCAATCTACCCGTTAAGCCCAAAATGCAGAAGGTGCATGGATTGTAAAAATGCTTCTTAACATCCCAAGTGAAGGACCATAATCTAACACTGTTTTTCTGTTATAAATCATCCATATTTGAGGGCTATAGGTTCCCAACATTTCATGTAGTTTCCTCAGTATATAATAAAAATAATGAGAAAATATATGTCTTATTTTAAACTAGTGTGCTTAGTGACTAGGTCACCAGTAGTGGGTTTTTCATAGTTTCTTTTAAAGGAAAAGAATGCCAGTAATTGTTAATTTTGCCAGAATTTGCTTCCCACTTGCTAAGACCTGACCTGGGAGCATCGAAGTGGGGATGGTATATTGGAATAATTCTTAAGTATCAAGACCAAGTTAGATTTTGATAACTTGGGGAAAATTGATTGTAGACTTACATAAAGAGCAATATAAAAGACAAAAAGGTGTCTTAAAATTGCTCCAGAAGAGTATATTTTGGGGCAGGGGTCAATGATTACAAAGATAGTAAAAATTCTCCTTTTGCCCTCATCAGAACAGTGGTGAAAGAAATTTATCATAAAACATGGGGTCAATCAGCTTGCCCCAGTCACACAATCCTTTGTCCCCAGAGAAAAGCTTCTAGCTTCTTCGACACTGGGCATCTTGTAGTTGCCTGCATATAAACACTGAAGGATGCAGTTTTTATCCACTTAGAAATATATAAATAATTCAAAGCAAAGAATATTTGTCATTGCTTGGCTTCTTTAATTGCTAATAAAATATGGTCTATGAAATTTCCTCATTCACTGATCCTGGAGTGAAATTAAATCTGGAAGTTTAATGCCTATGTGGAGAACCCACAATATTTACACAATTCTTACTTAAAGTACCTTAACAGTTAATCAGAAATTTCATTTGTTCTAGATTCCTGACTAGACTATGACAGTTCTTTTTTCCATGGAAGAAAGAAATTTTAGAACTTATTGAGATAACAAGCAATAAAACTTTTCTAAATAATGTCTTTTGAGATTTTCAGGATCTGGATACACTTCATAATAATAATAATAATAATAATAATAAACATGTAGTACTTACTATATTCCAAGGACTCTTTCAGATGTTTTTAATATACTATATTAATTTATTTAATCTTCACAATAATTATATGAGATTGATATTATTATAATCTCCACTTTACAGATAAGGAAATTGGAAAATAGGTAAAATAACATGATCAAGATTGCACAGTTATTAAATAATACAACCTGAATTTGAACCCAGGAAGTTAGATTCTTGAGTTTAGGTCCTTAGCATAACCTTGTTACTATATCCTTCTGTATTTTTGCCATTTATCAACATATGTATCTTGACAAAACAACTGACAGGCTCCATCCTGGACATAATTATTCTAAAGGATTTCTTCTAATGTCAACCCCTTCTAGTATAAAAATAGAATTAATGAAAGCTAAGGATTTGTTGAATTCACTACTAGTAAGGCATATATGAATGTTTGATATTTTACTCTATTGACAAATAATAGCATCTATTATGATAGATCTTGACAAAGCGATCTATAAATATTACAACCCAGGCTTCCATTTATTTACCCATTTTTTTGATGATTTCAAACAAAGTGATGACTATCATTCATAGGTAATTTGGTTTTGAATCAGGACAAATATGTATACATACATAGCCAGGAGGTCAGAATTTGTTTCTCTAATGAGTGGACCAACACATCCACCTTTGTGCAAATTTCAAGCCTCATGTTTCCTCTGTGTATCTTAAGGTTCTTTCCCTAAAACTTAATGATCCGTATAAGTTTCTTTTTTTTTTTTTTAAAGATTTTATTTATTTATTTGGCAGAGAGAGAGAGTACAAGAAAGGGAGTGACAAGCAGAAGGAAAAGGAGAAGCAGGCTCCCCATGAGCAGAGAGCCCTACATGGGGCTCAATCCCAGGAATCTGGGATCATGACCTGAGCCAAAGGCAGACACTTAACTGAATGAGCCACCCAGGCACTCCGATGATCCATGTAATTTTCAATATATGTTAGAACTTTATTTGTACTTTTCCCTCATTTAACTGCATTTTGGAAGAGTTATTATCAAAATAAATACAACCAATTTTCATGTATATCTACCTTATTGAGCCTTTCTTTTTTGTAAGATATTTTTAAAATATTTCTTTATTTATTAGAGAGAGAGATTGAGAGAGAGATCCACAAGCATGGGGAGGAGCAGAAGGAGAGAGAGACAAGCAGACTCCCCATTGAGTGAAGAGCCTGACATGAGGCTCTATCTCAGGACCCTGAGATCATTACCTGAGCCAAAACCAAAAGTCAGACACTTAGCTGACTGAGCCATGCAGACATCCCTATTCGTTAGATATTTTTATGAAATTAATTCTGTTTATGCTAGATTATTTTTTTTATGATTATCTTGGTTCATTTTAATTAAACTTTCCCCTTTCTTTTGCCTTAAAAGTATTTTTATTTGGTATGTTCAGTCATCATTTCCATCAGCACATGAGTAAACATAATGAGTTTCTGGAAATTTTAAGAATTGATTTTTATCCATCTGTGTGTGTTTTGGATTTTTTTTTTGTTTGTTTTAAAGATGACACTATAGATGGAAATTTTAGTTCCCCTTTGATAGATAAAGCAATATGTGTGCTTAAAAATGCAAATTTTAAAAAATATACATATTATCAAATGAAGACTCAAATGCAAAAGTATTTAGAAAAGTAAAATAAGTAATCCAGGATTTAGAAGGAGTGACTCCACTCCTTCTAAAACAGAATTATATGTAAAAGAAAACAAAAACATAATTACCACAATACTGAGTTTACAGTTAGTCTGTTCAACTTGGAAAAACAGACTATTTCCTTCCTTTTTCAAATTGGGATGTAGAGGGACATGAAATACCTTGGATCCCAAGGTACCAACAAGAGCAATAAAGGATTAAAATAAATATTTTAATATTTTATGGGATGAAAGAAGAAGGATAGATCCAAAGACACCTTGGGAGACTGAATTCCAGAGAAAGACAAAATCCTGATAGATGTGTAGAGGGTCATGAAAGCTTCTGTGCCTGGAAACAGTTAAGGGGAGAAGCCAGTCGGTCTTCAAATGGGATATTTTACAGGGATGCAGAAAAACTGGCCACGTTTTTGATCATAGAATACCCTAGCAGGATATATTTGGCTCTAGAAGGACTCTAAATAAAAAATAAATCTCTTAGTCCTGGAATTCACTGCCCAGCTCCACACCACTGCAGGATTTTATCAAAACAATAATTCAGGAAAGACTAAAAGTAGACAATTCAGAGCCATAGTGCTTGGATTTTAAGTCCTTAAAAGAATTGATTAAAAATAAAATGCAACTAAACAACTCAAAGGTAGGTGAAACCCTCTCAGTTAATAAATAAATAAATAAATAAATAACCAAAGTGTTCCATCCCTCAGTGGCATCAATGAGAACTTAATGTAAATAAAACTGTGGCAAAGAGGTAAAATTCATGTACTGAAAGTTGCAGCTGGATACTATTTCTATCTAGGTGAAATATGAATGACTATCACCTCAACTTACCCAATATATAAGCATTCTCTGGGAAAAGAATAAAAACAAATGGAACCAAACCAAATATATTTTCTCTCCACTGTTCTATACACATCTGAAGTACAGTAAAGCTTGAGTATGTGAAGAAGCAGAAAAGACACACTGATAGTCAAGAGTTAAAAGACTCGATAGAAGCAAACCCACAAATGATACATAGTTTAGAAGTATGTGACCAGAAATTTAAAACAACCACCAGAAATATGTTAAAGAACTAACAGGAAAACATGCATATAACAAGAGAAGAAATGAGGGTTTCAAAATGGAAATTGGAGATGTGAAAATAACCAGGTGGAAATACTGGAATTGAAAAATATAATAAATGAAATAAAAAATATTCGCTGACAAGCTAATCAGAAAATTGAATCCTACATAAGAATTTGAAGACAGATCAATATAAATGCTTCAAACAGAAGCAGAAAGAGATATATAGACTGACCAAAAAAATGATTACAGTATCAGTGATCTGTCATTCTATATTAAGTGGGTGAATATGTAAGCAATTGGGGGTCAAAAAAATTTTAAAAAGAGGTAAAAGGCTAAAAAATATGTAAAGAAATTATGGCCAACATTTTCTATATTTGGCAAAAAATTAACCCATAGCTATTGAAAGATCTCAATTACCAATCAGAATAATACCAAGCAAATACCAAGCAAAACTGCATTTGGGAACATTGTAGTTAAACTTCTGAAATAAAAAATAAAGACTTTCTTAAAAACAACCTGAAAGGATGAAGAAAAACAAACAAAAAATAAAACAACTACAAGAAGAATTATTGATGTCTCATCAGAGATTATGGAAACTGAAAGACAATGGAATAAAAGACTTGGAAGTAGAAGAAAGGGAAAAAAAAATTAGGAAAAAAGAGAAAGGAAAAGTATTATCACAGAGTTCAGTTCCAAAGAAAAATTTTCTATAAATGATAGCATACCTTTATTACAAAAATGCTAAATGAACTACTTCAAGATGAATAAAAGTTATACCCAGTTTGAACTCCAATCTACAGGATTGAATTAGATCATTGGAAATGTTAATTATGTGGGTAAATATAGCTGATTTAATTCTCTTAGTGTCTTTAAAGTACACCTAGCAGTTAAACATATACTGTGCGGTTTTATCATTATAAAATCATTAAGAACGATGAATGGGAGGATAAAATTACACACTTCTAAGATTCTGATATTCTGATATTATGTGAAGTGATATAGTATTAATGTAAGGCAAACGAGGGTAAAATAAGGTGTATATTGAAGTCCACAATCATTTTTCTTAAAAAATGCATAAACAGAAGCCTCATGAATGAAAAACCAAGGCTATAAATATAAAACAAATAGCAGTCTGGTAGATTTCAACTATGTCAATAATTATACTAAGTGCAAATGTATTAGATACTCCAATTAAAGGCACAGATCATTTAACTGGATAGAAATCCAGGATTCAAATTTGGATTCTAGTCTGTACTCTGTAAAGAATATTAGTATATTTTTTTACTCTCAGTTCCTTTATCTGTGACAAGGGGGAAGGCAAATTTGTCTTACAGAAAATGGGAGGTGCTTGGCATATAATACACGTTCAAGAAATTTATTAATGAATGAAAGTAAATATGAAGATGAAAACCTTGATTATGCATATAAAAATTAAAGGTAAAGTCATGGCGAACTTTTTTGTTTGTTTGGTTGGTTGTTGCTTTGCTTGCAAACAGACTGCTTTTAACACCAAAAGATGTAGCTACCGAGATTTAAATAGTGACAAGAAAAATAACCAAAAGAGAAAAAGGCTTTTCTGACATGGCAACAAGTCTTGATGCTGGGCTTTGTGGAGAAGAGATTATCTTCCTAGCATGAGCTGTAAAGGGCTATAAAAATCTGCAGTGGCATTCATAGCCATAGGCATATGTGGAGTCGGATTCTACTCAAAGCAGCACTTCCAGCAGTGCACATATTTGTGATGCAGGAGGAAATCACAGTGTCCTCAGGAGAAGGAAAGTTGACACAATGGACTTGACCTACAACTTTCAGGATTTATTGCAGATAACTATGCTTACTTAGTCACCACTTCCTACTTGGGTAGCTAAATTCCATAGCTTAGAGGAAAGGAGCTAATCTGAAATGCTTAAAAACTTTGAATAAGTTCATTGCAGAGTGACATACTTCTTTTCTGAAAGAACATTATACCTATAATTATTAGCTTAGGAACATGTAAAAAAATAGCTTTCATTTTTCAATTACTGCATTGTTGACAGTTGGTAGTAATAATTTTGTCAAGCTTATTGTTTAAATATTTGGCCTTCAAGGCTTTAAGCAATTAGAAATTTTCCTTTTCTTTATTATTATTTTTAAAAGGTTTATTTATTTGAGAGAGCGAGAGCATGAGTGAGCAGGGTGAGGGGCAGGGGGAGAGAGAGAATCCCAAACAAACTCCATGCTGAGCACAGACCCCAACATGAGGGCTGATTTTACAACCCTGGGATCATGGCCTGGGCTGAAACCAAGAGTCAGATGCTCAATTGACTGAACCACCCAGACACCCTAGTAATTTTTTAAAAATATTTTATTTATTTGACAGACAGAAATCACAAGTAGGCAGACAGGCAGGCAGAGAGAGAGGAGGAAGCAGGCTTCTTGCTGAGCAGAGAGCCCAATGTGGGGCTCGATCCCAGGACACAGGGATCATGACCTGAGCCGAAGGCAGAGGATTTAACCCCCTGAGCCACCCAGGCGCCCCCCCCCAGTAAATTTTTAAAAATAATTTTTATAAAGTCTAGTAAAAACCAGATGAATGTGTAGGAACAAAATACATTTTAGCATCTCAATTTTTTTCTCCAATTTCATTTCTCTAAACACTTTATATTTTTAGTGACATTTACATAGGCTATGACTTATCATGGGTGATACTTATCATTTTGGAGTTTTTCTTCTCATAAAATTTTAAATAACAAAGTAGATATTTTAATGTGTCTTTATGAGGTGTGATAAATTTTCTATACAGCTTTAAAGATTCATGATCTATATTACATGATCTATATAACATATATATAATATATATTATATAACATATAACAATAACATGCTATTATTATGCCATATATTATATAACATATAATATTATATATGTTACATATTATGTGTTATATCTAATGTATAATAATAACATGTTATAACATGTTATAATAATATATATTAGATTATATGTAGATATAAATATATGAATATATATTTATATATAACTATATATAACTAACTATATATAAAATGAAATAAAATTAATAGATAAAATTAAATTAAAATCTATTAAATAAATTAATAGATTTAAAAATAAAAAGAATCTTTAAAGGTTATTTTGTTTAATAAAAATACTAGTATAACAAGCAAGTTTATAAGACTAGAATATGTTTAGACTTAATCTCTATAATTCTTCCTTGTATTATTATTTAGAATTTATATTGGTTAGCTCAAAAATAATGTAGCATTCTTAAAGTTATGTAGCTTATGTATTTTCTCTTATTTTTGTAGTAGCTATTTTATTTCCATATTTAACTATTTTAATGTTTTTCATTCAATATTATCAAACAACAGTATTCACAAAAATCATTTATTTTTCTCATGCAGTAATAATCATTATACTTTAATTATGAACAAGGGACTTGAAATATTAAAAAAATAAGATTTTTTAGGTCAGATTATAATTAGAATATTTACCAAATTTATATGGGAAGAGTCAGATATTACTAACAAATCTAAATAAAATGCCTGTTCACATTCCTAATGCTTTCTCTGATTAAGACTTTATGATCATATATGCTATTATGGATCATTACTCATACAAAAATCAGACCAGGTAGGCAGAATGGCATTGAAATAGGCATCCAGATCTTCAAACTTCTGAATGTTGAGACAAAAAGTGAACCTAAGAGTAGATTCTGGCCAAATCTGTGACCAAAGTCAAGCCTTCTGTGATCCTCTAATGTAATAAGCCCTGATAAAACATTAATGAAGTATGTATTTTAAAAATTGTGTTCAGAAACATCTAATTCAACCTAGGAACTAACTACGTATACTCTGATACCAGGATCATGGCAAAATTAGTAACTCCCCTAGGTCAAGATTAATTTGAATCTAGCATACCTCTAAATATACTGAATATATCTACGAATACTTCATGTGGATGTATCAAAAAGTTGGTTGCATTACTGAATGTAGTTTGAGCTAGATTTTCTGCTACTTGAATAGTAAAAGAATCATAATAGAAGGGAAGATTTTGAAAATATAAAACATTATGGTAATAAAATAATATAGGAAACAGAGCTTATAATTAAAATCAAAAGGGAATTTGTTCTTAACGTAAGATATTTTATTCATAAAATTACAGAGGCATACTTACCCTCAGGGGAAAGTAAAATTAAATGGACATTCTTGCCTATAAGGGAAAATAACACATTTTCTTTAGGATTTTGGGGGGATGGGAAGGTAAAGCCTAGATTACCGATTAATTGATGCCCATTTTTTTATTTTAAGAATTTCACCTATGTAAAATCTTTCTAATATATATCATTGTTAAAGGAAATAATTAGAAAGGGTAATATATCTCATGTCAAGCAAGAATGAGAAACCACCATAACTCCAGATCTAAAGAGCAAGAATGAAGTAGGAATAGTTAACAGAACCTGGTGAAACCTATAGGCTAAAAGAGGGTTGCCTGACAGGAGATAGGGTTTTAGCTGAAGGAATGTAGCCATTGCCAAACTAAAGAGGGGATCTAGACAATTAGGGATGCCAAGTTGTCCAGTGAAATGGTTACTTCCTTTTCATCAGCTCCAAGTAGCATGGCCAATGTGATGGGCTAGAGTGATGTCCAGTAGAAGAGAAAGGCAATAAGTTCCCTGCACACTAGACTATAACAGAAGGCTGAAGAGTTGATAGAACCTTCAGGTGGGATTGTAAAAGTTATATTTCTAGTCCTGCTAGGAGAAAGGAAACTGGTTCTGATGATTTATTACTAAGAGAAAAATCATTTAACAGATCGATGGGTTCCTATCAGGTGCTGGGGATGCGTTCATTTGGTCCATTAACAACAACACCACCACCACATATCGGGAACAGCAGTGCACTGGAATCACAATCTGATAAGGTTTACACTAATCTATTTTATTCTTCAAGATCTGTCTTCTGTGCAGGCCAGTTAGGCAAGTTAAATAGAGATATGGTAGGATGGATCATCCCTGAATCTTCCAAGTTCTTGATGGTGGACTTAATCTTGGAAATGCAATATATCTTTTAGTTTACTGTCTTGGTAGGTAGAGGCAGTCCCAGGGACTTCCACCTGGATTTTCCAATTATAATACCCCTCACTCTACAGGTCAAGAAACCAATGTAGGCATTCTACCAGTTGCTCAGTACGTCTATTTCAACAACGTAATCCAGAACTAGAAAATAACCATGGATTTTGTTTGGGAACCCCTTTAGCTTACTGATATAACTAAGCCCAAACTCCACTAATCAACTCACTTCCAAATAGTCCCATTCTAATCAGTAGACCACAATGACATTTTAGATCTCTAGATGTTAGTTGAAACAAAGCCAGTGACCACTAATCA
This sequence comes from Mellivora capensis, assembly GCA_004024625.1. Taxonomy (NCBI): domain Eukaryota; kingdom Metazoa; phylum Chordata; class Mammalia; order Carnivora; family Mustelidae; genus Mellivora; species Mellivora capensis. The sequence goes on along the minus strand of PISX010020193.1, from coordinate 15,710 downwards.
CTGAAATCCTAGTTCTTTTCTCTTTCCCTGTTCACTGCTAAATGTCTGATGTTCCTTTTGGGAGATGCTAGGAAAAGCATTACATTTCACTAGTATAGTGAGGCCCTTCCTCAGTTTCTCCTTTATTCAAGGGACTCTGGAACTATGAGGTAATTCAAGACTGAGAATTGTTTGATGGCATGTGACTCCCTATTGTGCTGATTTAAATCAATCTTCTGTTCCTCAGACTTAGAGCTTTTCCACTTACACAAATCAAGTAAGACTTTAAATAGATGCCCTCCTACTTAACTCTTAAGGACACAATGACCAATTAACTAATGTCAATATTCTCTGCAGGTCAAGCCATTCTGATTACTGATTTTTCTCTGATGTTCAATACAATAATTATGCCTGCCTTTGCCCTGATTACCGAATGCCAACACTTGCACCGTACTACTCCAAGACACATTATCCCCATTGAATTTAGAGAACTTGGTTTGGTAATAGCAACTTATTCTCTCACTCTTGATGATCAGAGAATAACTACTACAGAAGCCTTCCAGGGGCTCACCGGTGTATTTCTCAAAGCCATAGTAAAGCTAGTGTTCTTTGAAAACTCTTACAAAACATAGTTAAAGGATGAGTGAATAGATCCCACAATAAACCAACTTCAGCATTCTCATTTCCGTAAGCCTGTGGATATCATATGATCTAACAATTTCACTCTTATGTACATACCCAAAGGAAATGGAGACACACATTCACACAAAAAGTGGTACGCACATGGATATAGCATTATTCGTAATAAGCAGTAAGTTGAAAAAATCCAAATGTCCGTTAATTGATGAGTGCATAAATAAAACGTGCTATAGCCACACAAGGGAATATTACTCATCAACTGACAGTAATGAAGACCTGATGCATGTACAACATGGAGGAGCTTTGGGAACACTATACTAAGTGAACGAGTACAGTCAAAAAGGATCACGTAGTTCTATGGTTCCATTATTATGAAATGTCCAAAATAGGTAAATCTTTAGAGATAGACAGTAGACCATTGGCTTCCTAGTGCTTGGGGAGAGGGTGAGAGGGATAGAGGAATTGGCGAGATGGTAGCTAAGAAGTTGGGGTGTCATTCTGGAGTCATGACAGTATTTTAAAATCTATTATGGTAATTGTTGCACAACTCTGTGAATATACTGAAAGACACTGAAGTACACATAGTTTGAGGGAATTGCATGGTAATTGGGCTATACCTCAATTAAGCTATAAGCAAACCAGGTGGTGAGGGTGGGTCTAATGAAGAAGATTCTCCGCCAGGAAATTAACCTCATTGGAGGTCATTGTAGGTTTTTCAGACAAGGGGATACAATCTCATCCAATAGGGAAGAAAAGGCTGCTTCCACTGGAAAAGATGCTTTACCAAATTGAGGTTAAGGTCTTCAATCTCATCAGAAACTGTCTGTATGACCCCATTTAATTTTCTTCAATGGCTCTACACCTTTAATGCCCTAAATTTAACATAAGAGATACTATGAGATTTTTTTAAAAAAAGTTTTTTTTTTTTTTTAAATCTTAACCTTGGAGTTCCAAGGAATAAGGATTTCTTTTAGGGTAGCCACAGAGGCTTTATGATTTATAATTGGACTTTTATCTGGGCAATTAAAGCCCTGAGCTCATCATTATCTTTTTCTTAGGTCTCCAGCATATTTAAAAGCAACCAACCAAACCCAAAGTTTTTATACTCTTTAATCCCCCTAAAATATTCTATAGCAGCTGATTTGTCAGAGACTTGCCTTCTAAAGACACTCGATCATAAGTGACTACAGTTGATAATTCACATATTATTTGACACTGCATGCCATGGACTACCAGTTTACTATTTATCATGGCAATAAAGAAATTAATATCTTTATATGTAGTCAGGTGAGAAAACCAATTACAGGTTCCCATCTTTAAGCTTCTATTCTCCTGGTACCACTTCTGGAACCAATCACAGTATTGGTTAGAATTCAATAAGGATATTAACACCATTATTAGAGTTATGGGATTTATTATATGAATTAGACATTTTGTAATTGTGAAAGAGCAGGTAAGTGGAAGTTCAGAAAGGGAATTAGCAGAAACAGATAAAAGAGCCACTAGCCATTCCTCCCAAAGCTCTGGATATGAGACAAATTGGAAGGAATGCCAAACCACCAAGATATGCAATGACCAAAGTGAAACCGCAAAGAGGAAACTCATGTGGAGGTCCATGGGAAGCTGTTGCATCTGTGTGATTACTGCCTGTTTGTAGCCAAAAATTTCATAGTGATCCCCAGGATTGCTGTTATTCAGCTGGGACAGCAGTTCAGACAAATATCTGAAAACAGAATAGAAGAGAAAGAAGCAGCAGTTGGAAGTGTCATTTCACGACTAGCCAAGTTGACTTTAATACAATCTATCATGTTGCTCTGATTCATTGGCCATAGTGGTTTCTAGAGGAATGAAGGGGCAGGTAGGTGAAAAGAGAGAAACAGAAAGAACAAACATCTTTCACTAGTCATACTAGGGCACTTGTTCACAATCCAGGAGCTCTTCAGTCTCTAGTTCCTTGTACTAAGGCTTGAAAATACTATTTTTGGTTTTCTCATATCTGTTTTAAGCTTAAGAGTTTCTCAGTGCACATACGCACACACATGCACACACACGCACATACGCTTGTATGTTGGCTATCTGAAATGAATGAATGTGTAGATAACCAAGGATTTGTTTTTCAAATCCCTCTTCCTGCTTTTTAATTTCATGTTCATACTTTTTCTGCATCCTGCACTGGTAATAGTCACTTGCCTTTGAGGTGAGGAACTCAGGGACTCTTCAGTGTTGCACGATGAAAGAAGAAAGGAAGAATCAAGTATTTCATAATTGGGGTGGAGATCCAGCAGACCATAGAGATTAAAGATAGTGCTATTTATCCAAACGAAAATATCACAAACTTCCTATTAAAGGAAAATATATCCTCTCCTGACCTGTTGTGGAGAAGTGGCCACCAGGAGTCATGGTTGTGCCTAGGGGAGGATGAAATTAAGGAGTGGGTGATCTGCAAATTAGAAGCAGAAGAAAGATAAAATTGTTATAAAGTCAGGTTGTACAGACATCAGACATCAGAGCATTTAAGAGGTCAATGGCTCCTTCATTTTGATGAATTCATTGACTTTACTAAATAAATAAAAACCTAAAAATAAAAAAGAATGGCTGACTCTCAATGATTATTTACAGGTCAAATTATTTTGGAATATTTTGATAAAATAAGTGAGAGATTACAGAGTCCTGATTTGGACTCGTATGAAGAATACATTCTTTTGTCTTCTTTAAATTTGTTTATCAAAGCATTGGGAAAAAGTCACACAAAATTAGTCAAATATGAGCTGAAAGAGCTAATGTGAGTGATATAATTAAATAAACTTATTGCAATGTCCTTGTCTAGTTTCCACGTCATTAATTGGGCCACCTGTGGAGATGTTAACCATTTTTTCTCTCTCTTTTTTACATTTTTAAATGATTTTATTTACTTATTTATTCATTCATTCATTTATTTATTTTTTGAAGGAGAAAGAGCATGCAGATGCAAACAGGGGGAGCAACAGAGGAAGGGGGAGAAGCAGGCTCATTGCTAAGTGAGAATCGATCTCACTTGTGGGAATCGATCTCAGGACCCTGGGATCATGACCTGAGCCAAAGGCAGACATTTAACTGACTGAGCCACCCAGGTGTCCCCTGAACTTTATCCACTCTTCAATGAACTTTTGCATGTTAGTGCGTTCAGTTTGCTTTCAAGGATTCAAACCATATTTAGAGTTCTATCTGTATTTTACAACAGCTTCATTAAGGCCTATTTATATTTTACAATATATTTGACTCTTCAAACAGACAAAAAATAAAACTCCAAAAAGCTGACAAAGATTTTACAATATTCCACCAACACGAGAGACTGGTAGAGACAACACCTAAAGGTTGCAAAATGATGAAGTAGTAAATAACTTAGGATGTTGTGGGAGCAGGTCTTTCCCCAAAGATTAGGTCCTGTAACTTTAAAATGTTGTTCGATGACAGAGTGTAATTGTCCAGGACTAGTTTCATTTTGTTGAGTAACATTGCAGAGATACAGTCTTAAGTTAGTGAAAAGGTTAAAACCACATAAAGGGTTTTCTGCTATAACAGAAATATCCAATAATTACCAATAATCTGTGTTCATTACATCTGTGGCCTCTACCACAATGCAGTGACATTTGATGTCTGGTGTATTTATTTGATCTGCTACTTCAAAAGGATCTCCAATTATTTTGATCAATTCTTTTGGATAAAAAGTTGCATCTTGTCCATTTTGACATTTTCCCAGTCCTTGTGCAAAAATAAATCAATTCAGCAATTAACTTGAAATTATCCATGGAGTTTTCATTATTTAAAGATTGCACCTTTGCTTGTAATTTCTGAAGGACAGATCACTTTAACTTGAAAACACAGTAACTGCAACTACTTAGAAGAGATACTGTTCTTTCTTGCATTTAAGACATTGCCCTGGTGCATTTTAATTTATTTACATGGACCAAATAAACAGGTGCTTAATCTTTGTGGCATATTCTTGAAGGCTTTTAATATATTCATCAAGAAAACCTGAGTTATTAAGTAGCATTGGTCTTGTTAAGAGTTCTTTACAAATAAAATGTTATATATGACCTCTATCTAGTCTGGCATTGGGTAACCAGGATCACATACAAGTTCGGCTACTCCCAATTTTCTTAATTTTTTGTTTGAGAAACATCTCTTTTGAGTACAATAAATTCTGTGATGCACTGTAAATATTACTGGTATCTAGTTTTAGAAAAACATCTAATGTCCTTTAAACAGGGTTGAATGACATCATTTCTCATCGTGACAGGCCAAGATAAAAAATCATGGTGCTCATTTAAGTCAATGGAGTCATCAAAATGAAGGTGTCATTGACCTCTTAGATGTTCTGATGGCTGATGTCCATATAAACTGACTTTATGGCAATTTCATCTTCTGCTATTTGTTTCCCTGATTCTCCTGATCTTCCTTATCTCTTCTTGTCATTTTCGTAATTTATATTTTCTAGACTACTATGATTCTACTTCTTGTCCTCATGATTTTTTGCCAGGTTTTACTTTAAGTACTTATGAAGTAAGGGTTTTTGATATGAAAAATTTTCACTCTTTTTTCCTCTAAGTTATGTTTTTGGCTTCCACAAGGGCATTTTCTTCCTGACATAATTGAATTTGGATTTAAAAAAATCAGTAATTCTGAAAAAATACAATAATTAAGTGGAAGTGAAAACATACCCAAGAGCAATTTAAATTACTTTAAGTTGTCACTCTATTGTCTTGGGATAGTTGCATACTCATATCACTCTTCCACAACTCACATTGCTTATTATTTAAGTAGGTTGGCTTTCTGTTACTCTCACACTTGCTTCTTTAGCCCGTTTTATTGTATCAGTGGCAAACTGACATGCTGTTCCACTAGGAACCACCTGACTATCAGGACAAGATGCATCAGAGATTCTGAAACACAGTTCAGAATTCTTAAGATGTATAAAATGTGACTTTACTTACAGGCATGTTGTGGGGGTTTTTGTTTTGTTTTGTTTTGTTGTTTTGTTTTTTTGGTATTCCATAAGTTTGTGACTTACAAACACAGAGATTCTGACAAATGTTAGTTATGTATTTCTGTTCGAAAAGGAAAAACAAAGTATGGTGCATTTATAATTGCGCACACTACTGTGTCTGTTGAGACTATTTCCTATAGGAGAGATGTTCTATTTTGACTAGATACCAATGAGAAACAAATCCTACACCTATAATTTTTATGCATCTGTTGTGTAAGAATTGTCCACAGACTACCTTCTGGCTCTGTGCATTTCAGAATTTTGTCTCTCCTCCACTCCCCACATGCTTTCAGGTGTGTGTCATAGGATATATTAATATCACAAAAGAATTCATGGCTCTGATCTTTACGAAGGGAAACCAGGAGAATCAGTACTGAGTGACAGGAATATATGCAGAAACCATTCCTACTCTGTGTTCACCGGCAATGGCTTCACTCTACGTATGTGACTGCACATCACAGAAATATATCCCAGTAACCCAAACTAAATATATTCCCAAATGAATGCCCCTTTGTCGACTAACTATAAAAACATGGGTTGCTATTCCAATGTCACCAAACACAGGGCAAGCATGCTAGAGCAGAGTTGGAATGGAAAAATCTAGCAGGTGTAAGGGAAGGTAGTTAATACAGCTTACTTTTTCAAATTAGATAAAGACTGGTGACCGAAGGAGCACAGTGCTAGGGCCTCTGCAGGACCTGGCTAGTATTAGTGTAAGCAAAGAGTCCTGCAGCTGAAGCTTCACTGGCTTCATAGTGTATCCGTCTCTGCTCAAAATCCTTTCAGCTTTTGTTTTCAGCTTCCATCTGAGTAGAAACATTAAATGATGTCTCATGAACCAAGGTGAACCCGTTCTAACCACACAGATCCAAGCACTCTGTAGTGACAACTCTTATGAGGAAAACCAAGGAAGTGTTAGGCACAGGGGTTAACAAGTCCTCAATCAAAGCAGCATTTCTTTGAAGACAATCCCCTGCCGCCCTCTCTAGTTTTTTTTAACCACACTAAAGTGAAGTGGGTGTCCTGGGTCCCTCTTGCCCTTACAAGAGCCTGTTGTAAATGAACAAATTTTACACCTCCTCACATTCAATGCAAGGGAGTGGAGGAGTGGGGCAATGAGGAAAACAAAACAAAACAAAACAAAACAACCAGGATTCTGGGAAAAGGACAAATGCTATTTTTTACTATAAAAAATTAACCTATTATACCTATTTCCCTTTGCCCATTTATCTTGGAAACAACTCGTTTAGGCTAAGGCATGATTCCAGATACCAGCTTCCAGAGGCCAGGTGTCTACTGCATAGCTAAGTAGTGACTCAAAGCCACTTGATACAATTGTAGAAAGTGACACCAATTCACTGACCCAGCTGGAAATTTCTACCAATAATGTATTCCTCTGAGCTGAGATTTAGTCTTCTAGAACATTCTCATTGAAGCACTTCTAAAATCAGAGAAGAGGGTCCATGTCACAAACCTCTCCACACATACCCCACGCCCACCAGCAGTATGGACTGCGATCTTTGCATAAAATAAACTCACTTCAAATGATTCTTTTTTATAAGTCTAAATTTACATTGTACTGAATAATTTTTATATAGAAGTGTTTCCTCACATATATGTGTTTAGTATTATTAGTGTTATCTCTCTACTCCTAATTAGACATAAGTCCCACCCGGGAAAGGGTACTTACTAGTATCTGAGATACCCGAAGTAGCTAAACCAGTGCCCGGGTCAAGGCAGACACTTCTGTTGAGGGAGTACATATTCAAGTAAGGTTCATGCTCCAGAGAGATGTACTATGTTAACTCTTGGGATTGTCAGCTCTGTGGTTCTAACCCTCTGTATCTGTGCAAGCACAGGGCAGCTACGCTGTGTCTCTAGAAGGCATCAATTAAAATATTTTCCTGTTACTAGTGAGATAAGATTTTAATACAGATTGACCTAAGCTAGCTGTCAACTGACAGGACCTTGGAGGCATATGACACAGAGGAGCTATTAATATGGAAGTCAGGATCCAGAAAAAGCCCAAAGTAAGGATGGAGATATTAAAATAATTTACAGTCACCTCCCAATTACTTGTTTGTTTAAACATTTCAGGCAATAGTTCTTCTTTTGGTCTGATTACAGCATTTTCCACAATTCATAATTTCATTCTGGAAGCTGGAAGCTTATCTTCTTGGGTCCATCCATATCTTTGAAGCTGAAATTGGAAATTCTGACTGTGATCTGAACAAAGTTCCACAGTTGATTTGCCATTTTCTCTGAAGCAAAGCCAGCAGAGAAATCCCGCTCTGCAGACCCTGTCTTTTCTTCCTAATATATTAACCATTTTGACTCCGTCTGTAAAAGCTTACTCTGTGGTTTGTCCCTCACACTGATATCCTTATGAGTCAACTGAAACTTTAAGTACCTTCCAATTTGGAAAATTCTAAAGTTTAGTTAATGAAACTCTAATTTTGACGCTAGATAGTCTCTTGACTCAGGAATGCAGGACACAAAGGATCCTGTCCCTTCACTGAAAACCAAATGCCACTGTGGTCTGACCTCAACATGTATAAGAATTTCTGCTATTTGTCCACATGGTAAAGCAGGACGGCACCTAGACTATTCCATGCTAATAGTTAAATTTTATCCACACACAAACATTACGTTTCAAGTCTCATGCATTGCGGAAACATGTCTGTTATGTTTCGTTATGTTCCAGCTTGATTATCGATGTGCTGATTTTAAGGTTAAATATACCATTAATTAGAGAGAAGGCTAATTGGTCTAATTTGGAGAAATGCTGATAATCAAATTTGTATAACTTCTTGTATTACAAATGACATTTTGAAACAGTTTCCAACTTTTAATTACGGTGAGCTTGCATTTCAAAAAAAAACTAATTAAGGTTTTTTTTTTTCTAATTGTTTCTTTTGTAACCAAAACTTTTATCCCAAGTCTACCTAGGAAGAAAAGGGATCAGTGGATTTATTTTTTTTTTTAAGTTTTGTATTCCTCTGTCTCTATTTACCAAAAATATATGTATTTAGGATGGAGAAGGCATGGACTTGGGGTGACACAAGACCTCTCCTAGAGGGATGTAATGATGGTTTGGTAAGTCCCAGTAGATTTCCTTGGTAGATGAGTGAAGAGTAAGGATGGATATCTATTCACTTGCCATTTCAGAAATATTTATTGACTGCTGACCAGAGGTCAGGGTGTGTTCTAGATACTAGGGGTAGCAGTAGTACACAAATACATCTTTGCCTTTCTCAGACCTGCAAAATAGTGGAGACAGAAAGCATGTATATAGATAAAATATATAGATATATATATAGATATACATCTAGATTAATGTGTAGAGAAAATTCACATGTAGCTAATTTATTATTACATGATTTCAAAATTGTGAGGTGAAAGCAATTTGTTATTTGGTCAGATTCATGCCTCTATTGGAGGAAGCAAAGAGAAGGCTAGATCAGCATGACACAACAGAAATAAAATGTGAGCCCTGAAGGTGAGACACATATGGAATATTACATTTTCCTATAGCTACATTAGAACAAAGTAAGAAGAAGAGGTAGAATTAATTTTAGGTTATATTTTATTTAACTCAATAAATTCAAAAATCACTCAGAACAGGTCAATATATTTAAAGCATATGAAATATTTTACACTCTCTTTTCATACTAAATCTTCAAAATCCAGTGTATATTTTACACTCAAACACCTTTCAATTCAGAATAGACCCATTCAAGTACTTAACAGCCACGTGTGCCTACTGGCTGCTGTACCACACAATCAAGCCTCTGGGCTAGTAATCCAGATCGCCAGAACCTATTCTCTGTTTATATTTTCTTCATATTATGGCCTGTTGTCTTGACAGATGTTTCCTATTTATGATTTACTCCACACTTAATAAGGTATTTATTAAGCAGCTGGTAGTTGCTAGGTAGAGTTCTAGGTGCCAGAGGCCTTGTAGTGAATAAAAACAAAAACACCCGTCCTATTGGGGAGGGTATGTGCTATGATGAGTGCTGTGAAATGTGTAAACCTGGCAATTCACAGACCTGTACCCCTGGGGATAAAAATACATTATATGTTTATTAAAAAAATTAAAAATTAAAAAAAAGCACCTGTCCTTGGGGCACCAAGATGGCTTAGTGCGTTAAGTGTCAGTCTCTTGATTTTGGTTCAGGTCGGGATCTCGGGGTCCTGGGATCGAGGCTAGTATTGGGCGCTGCGCACAGTGGAGAGTCTTATTAAGACTCTTTCTGCCTCTCCCTCTGCACTATTCTCTCTCTCTCTAAAATAAGTAAGTCTTTAAAAACAAACAAACAAACAAACAAACAAAACAAGAATGCCTCTCCTTAATAAGAGCTTACCTTCTCGTGGTCATTGTTATCTTGGACAATCTCAGATCCCAAATTATATGTAAGAATTTTAGCCCTTCTCTTCTAGTTTGTTAGACAGATTTCATAAGATGATATGTATTCTTACTAAAGCCAGAATCTCACTTTACATTTTAAAATCTCCATACATAAAACCCCAATAATTATATTTCCAACTTTTATCACTCTGAATCAGAAGGGTACTTGTCATAAATGGTGGTGAGTAGAAAAAAAGTCAAAGGCAGGTTGAAAAAACGAGACCTATTGCCCCAAACTTTCTCTGCTGTCCTTGCAGCAATCTGCTATTTTCAGTGTATCTTCTTTTTGTTCAAAATTGATTGAAGAAGCCATTACAGCTTTCTTGCTCCGGGAAACTGATTTTCCTCTTCTTTCCTACTCACAATTACCTTTGCTATCCTAAATACCCAGTCAAACAAACAAACAAACAAACAAAAAATAGTTCCCCAAATCTACTCACCTACCAGCAACCCAGTAATGGAAGGAAGAAACAGGTGTTCAACCATGTTTGTTTGTTTTTTTCCATCTGCTTTGTTTTTTTGAAAGTTGGCCTTCTGTAAAGACAAATTTGGTAATGTAACTTGAAGAAAACTTTTGAGGCTGGGCTTGTTCTGTTTCCTAGAATGATTCTCAATCTTGGGTGAAACCTGATTATAAGTGACAAATTCTGACACCATTTAAAAATATAAGTTTTGTTAGTAATAAGTTACAGCAAGGTCAACAGATCAGGAGATGTCTGCCATTGAAAATGAAGTTTGTTATACTCACAGATTTAAAGGAAAGCTGTTATGCCATGGCATGGAGAGCCATATGAGGAAGCAGAAGTGTTGGTCAGGAGGCAGAGGGAGAGGGAAAATGCAGGAAAAGCCCTTATAGCGGTTTCCAGGGGAAGCAATGAGTGAGGCATGGTGAGCATAATTTGAATAATTTCAGCATGTTCTTACATAGGGGTTATCCTTATCCCTGGCCCCAGGGTGATTAGGGCAGATAGATAGTGGCCCAGATTGTGTCCACTAAGGAGGAATTAGCTAGCTTTGGGAATGACAGTCTTTCCAGAGTAAACAAGGCCTCAAGAAGTCAAACTACAGAATATAGAAAATACATGCACGGGGAGGTGGATGCCTGGGCCAAACTCGAGAGCAATTGCATCAGTATGCCTGGAGTGAGGTCCAGGCTTTGATGTTTTTAAGATGCCCAGGGGATTTTAATGTCCAGAAAAGGGTGAACATGAGTGGTTCAGGCATCTCTGTTTGTTTGCAGCACTGATTTCTCTAGCTTTATTATGATTTCTTCCTGCAAAGTAAATCTAAGAACTTTCCTGTGTTGATGTGATGTTAATGTAAGTTGACTTTCTTACTTAATTTGAGGGTCATCTTTTCAATTCCTGAAAAATTCTTCAGTCCCAACCAAATGCTGCTTCAAAATAAACTTGAGTGTACTCCCATGACATTGGATGTCAACAATAAGTTCATTTTGATATAGCGTTTAATTATGATGCAAACGTGCTTGGGAAATTGGAGAGAGCTCCAAAACTAGTTGCAAAATCCCTTGAATTTCTGAAACCATTTAAAGCTTGTCTACCCACAGTATGGCCTGGAGACCAGAGCACAAACATTCCTTGGAAGTTCATTACAAATCCAGATTCTCTGGCCACACCCAAGACCTACTGAACCAGAGTCTGAATTTTCTCCTTCCTAAAAAGATTATTTAACTTTTCCTGCCTTAGCACTGTTTTTCTGCCTCTAAAATTATCTAATGAAAAAAGTGTGATTAATCAGATGAAAAATATCTTAAATTCTGAGTGTTGGGGGGTGGGTGGAATTAAACCTCCAAAATTTTCTTTTGCTGAATCTCTTTTCCCCCTCTCCTTTTTTTTCTCTCCCACCTTCTCCCATTCCTTCCATCCCCTTCCCCTCTCTCTGTATATGTGTGTGTGTGTGAGTGTGTGTGTACACAGACACACATCTATACAATATAAAAATACTCCTACCTCACCCATATCCCACAGGGTGATACAATGCTCCTTGTGACAATAATTTTGATTATTTTTCTTATTTTTCTTCCTGACCAGCATGAGAACTCATTCTGAGTTCTCTGGTTCTAGCCTCTGACCACTCACTGCGGGTTTGGGGCAAAGGGGAACCAGCCCTCATCCTGCTTCACACTGTATTCACACATCATCCTGGCAACAGTGTTTGAGTCAGTTGGTGATCTTATGGCTCAAGCAGAGCCAATCAGAGGTCTTCCCTGAGACTGATATCCTTTCTCCACTGGTGTTTGGAGATGAGGCTTTTCCCCTGCAGTGATATTTTTTTTCATTTTGTGGGGAGAGCCTATTGGCAGTGGACGAGAAAAAAACAAACAAGCAAACAAACAAAAAAAAAACAAATAATTGGGAACAGTTAAAGCAGGGATAAAAGAGAATACTTGTGAATCCTTGAGGTACACATTCCTATAGCTCCTTATCCCTCTGGCATTCTTTTCTTAGGTGTGGGCCAGTAATTCAGTGGTTTTTTTTTGTTTGTTTGTTTGTTTGTTTTTGTTTGTTTTTTTTTTCTCAAGCTTATTTGAATGGGACTTTATCACCTGCAGTTAGAGAGAGTCCCAATGAATACCAATACATTTCTATGTGGATATTTACCCATTTCTTCTTCTGCTGGTCCCCACTTTCTCCACTTTCTGAAACTGAGCATGTGGATAGTAGGTTTTACCTAAAAGCACAGGAAGTAAGGACTCAAGATATTCTACCTTTAGGCAAACAGAGGAAAGTGTTACTGGACCAGGTTGAGAAATGAGCTATTTTGTGCTAGACTGGCAGACTTAATTCCAACTCTCAACATGCTGCCTGCAACCTAACTGAATAGTGGGGTTGCCATAGTGAATTCCTGCAAAGGGTGCAATGACCCTATTAAAACTACACTAACCCTGGGATCAGACTGTCTGGATTTGGATCCTGTCCTCACAACCAACCAGCTACATGAATTTTACCTTGCTTTCTATGTCTCTGTTTCTTTATCTATACACTGGGGTGGCAGGGTTATCATGAGGGTTAATTAAATGAGTTAGTATTTTGTAAACCATTAAGGACAGTGCTTGGTGCAAAGTGTCCTACAATATTTGCAAAAACAAGGGAGTGGTCCATTTCCCCCCCTAGCTTGAATATCACACTCTCTTAAAGAAGCTATTAACACTCATGGAACCCCTGGTAATCATTGGCTCTGTGTTTCCTGAAGGTCATCTGGTGGGAACACGTTTAGAGAAGGGAGATCAGAAGAAGCCATAGTCTCTAGATAATCCCATTGAATTTTGCGTAGAGGGAATGCCTTAGATATTTCCAGCCTTACTTTGAACATGGGTGATACTTCAGAATTCCTTTGTGGGAAAAGAAAAATAATGTGAGCATAAAGGGGGAAGTGCAGTCTAAGAAATAAAAGAAAAGTGGTTTCAGCATTCTTTTGTGAAAAAGTTCAACTGAGTCTATCCTACATTCTTTTCTGAAATCAATCTAAAAAGTGTAAGGGACCCAACATTTATGTTTCATGGACAAAGTTAACACACGGACAGTAAAAAGATCCTAACAGTAATTTCTCTATCTTCTTTAAATTATTGACCTCACTGGACTTCAAGCCCATGTTCCACAGTCGATAGAATTTGTCTTACTTCTTCCAACAGACTCACTCCAAATTCTAAATTAGATTAGAACAAGAGAGGAAATGTCTCATTAAATGAAGTTCTATATTCTTTCTGAATTACTGTGCGCACATTAGATCATCCCTCACTTTAAATCATTGCTAGTTATAGTATGTGCGTGCCAGCAGCAGAATCACCTGGGAGCCCGGGAGCCATGCCGTTTAGTGTGCCCTAGTCCTAGGGTGACAATTTGTCCTGGTTTCCTCAAACCTATCTCAGGTTTTGATCTAAGAGTCCTGCATCCTGGAAATTCCTATAGTTCTAGGCAAACCATATTTTGGATCATCTTACACCAGATATAGTGAATCTGAGGCTCTGGGGGCAGACCAGGAATCCAGGATTTAGTAAATTCTCTAGGTGATTTGTATATGTCTTAAAGTTTGAGAAGTGCTATTTTAGATTATCTGCTCAATGCTTGGAAAATGGAGCCTCCGTGCACAGAGCAGTCACCTTTTTTTCTCTTAGTACTCTGTCCACTTAGGTAACACATCTATTTGACAAGAATAATTAAATTTCACTCACCAGCATCTGCTGTGTAGTCTCAAAGCATTACCCTCATCTGTAGAGCCTGTACCATGGTCCAGCCACAAAACCCCACCAGTGCATTGTGTGTCTATTGCCTGTGTTGTTTATGACAATGACATGTATTTACTGCATGTTGAGCAGGACAGGCTGCCGAGCTAGCTTCTTATTCCCTCATGGGATTGTCCTCATCATTGTCACAGAATCATGTAGGGGAACAGCTCCACTGACTGGACTTGGTGCTTCTCCTTCAGCTTTCTTGTTCTCTTTCCACATTTTTATTTATGAGCATTGCATGTGCCTCACAGTGCAATAACGTCTCACATGGTTTCTCAATTATCCTTTCCAGCTTGAACGCGTGCCATCAGTTCCACTGCATATCATTTGAGGCAGGCATGCCCCTGTGCACTCTGGAGCCCAGCCCTTGGCTGTCTTCAGTAGATGTGGGGGTCTTTCCTCATACTGTCATCCTCAACTAAAATTGTGAGTTAGGCCAAGATTGACTTTGCTACCTACTAGTTTACCTTCTTTCCTTCCTGGGAATCTTCTCACTCTAGTCTCCATCTCAATCATTCATTCTGTGTTGTCTCTCTTAGATGACTATCAAGGAATTCTTGATTATGACTGGGAGATAAGGTGTTCCCTCAGAATATAAAGTATGACATTTCTTCTTCCAACTCAAATGGAAAACCATGTGGAGATACTGAGAAAGGTGACCATTATCAAGGAATTAGACAGTGTGGCCAGCATATTGAGGGTAGAGGTCATCTGCTCTGTAGCATCCTTTCAGGATGGCCCAGAGCTGGTAGACGTGACTGTAGAGGTAAGTGCCAAGGAACTTGTACTCAGAAAGGGAGCTTTGCTCAAACGTTCTCCATTTCTCCTCAATGGCTGTGCTTGAATATGGACCTCATGAACGATGTCCATGCCTGAATCCCTGGAACCTATATTAGCTTACATAGCAAAAGAGAATTTACATATGTGATTAAGTTAAGAATCTTGAGGTGGGAGATAATCCTGGATTATCCATGTAGCCTCTTTTTTTTTTTCTGGATCATTTGATTATTATTATTATTTTTTTGAGAAACGTCTTTCTTTTTTTTTTCCAATTCTTTTCTTTCTTTCTTTCTTTCTTTATTTTTTAAAAAAATTTTTTAAATTTCTTTTCAGCGTAACAGAATTCATACATAGTTTTACACCACACCCAGCGCTCCATGCAAAGCGTGCCCTCCACAATACCCACCACCAGGCTCCCCCAACCTCTCACCCCCCGCCCCTTCAAAACCCTCAGGTTATTTTTCAGAGTCCATAGTCTCTCATGGTTCATCTCCCCCCCAATTTCCCTCAACTCCCTTCTCCTCTCCATCTCCCCATGTCCTCCATGTTATTTGTTATGCTCCGCAAATAAGTGAAACCATATGATAATTGACTCTCTCTGCTTGACTTATTTCACTCAGCATAAT
>PISX010020192.1:0-36566 GCA_004024625.1 Mellivora capensis | reverse complement strand
ATATCTAACCCTCCATGACACGGCCTCAGCTAACATTTCTGAGTTTTTCCTTCTACATCCCATTCCTTTACATTCTGGTACCATTATACTACTTGCTACCGCCCAGATAAAAAATTTCACACCTCTCAACTTGGGTACTTGAGCTTTTCTCTGCCTGGTAGACTGGACTAATCCTTCAAAATCCACCTCAAAAATCACACCAGCTGAGTAGCCCTCCACGACTTCCCTTTCTGACTTCGGGCTCCTCTTTGAAAAATTGCCAGAGGGGCGCCTGGGTGGCTCAGTGGGTTAAAGCCTCTGCTTTCGGCTCAGGTCATGATCCCAGGGTCCTGGGATCGAGCCCCACATCGGGCTCTCTGCTCCGCGGAGAGCCTGCTTCCTCCTCTCTCTCCCTGCCTGCCTCTCTTGCCTACTTGTGATCTCTGTCAAATAAATAAATAAAATCTTAAAAAAAATTGCCAGAGAATATCATGCATACTTCTGTTACAATGTTTCTCAAATTATACCTGCCTTTATTTATGTAAATAAATGTTACGTAAGATGTGCTGAAGGCTTATTAGATGCCATGAAGTATACTAACCACTTCACACACATTATCTCATTTTATTCTACCGTGAAAAAGACGCTTTTATCAATCCCATTTTATAGTTGACAATACTGAGCCTCAGAGAAGCTGAATCACTAGCCTAAGGGCACACAGCTAGGAAGTGGATGATAAGGACCTAGTGCAGACCTTCTGACTCCAAGTACTTGCATGCACCATTTCATTCTGACTTCTGGTATGCTGCTGGTTCCTTTGAAGGCAGGTTCCCCATATAACTGAGCTTAAGCTTCCAGCAATTAGCAATGGGCCCACCAAAAAGCAGACCCTGTAAGATATCTGTCATTACAGTACAGTCACTGCCTTGACAATGTCACTTTGTTTTACAAACTCATCCTTTCCTTTTCTTTAATGGAAACTTATTAGGATCTTTTATGAATGGTTGATTTGCTTCCAGAAAGGGAAAACAGTATCATGGCCAAGGGTACTTTAGATGTTGGCATAGCCACAAACATCAGCTCCTACTAGAGGCAATTAATGATATTACATGGCGTTCAGGAGGTACCGTCGTGGGGAAAAGTGAGGTTTTTACACTAAATACGGTTTTATTTCTCCACATGCACGCATGCACGCGCGTGCACGCGCATGCACACACACACACACACATACACAAGGCCAGGCACGCATACAATGCATTCATAGTACTTACCTTCTTCCACTGAAAGAAATCCAAGATAAGAAAGGGAGGGGCGGTCTGTTTACCTGAGTGCCCCTCCAACTTCAGTGGGTGTACACATCGCCTGGGCTCTTGTAAAAATGCAGATCCAGACTCAGTTAATCTGTAGAGGGGCTCAAGATTCTACATTTCCAACAAGCTCCCACATACTGCAGTGCTGGTCCATGGACCACAGCATGACTTAGCAAGTCTATAAGGTGAACCGTAGACTGCACACAGAGCTACTCATAAGACTGAGGCGATGACTACTTAAAATGCTGAAGAAGCAAAGGAAGTAAATTTCTAAAACCAAGCTGTGCCTAAGAGAAGGTAACATTCTTCTTCCTTAGCTAGAGGTGATTCCATTTGCTATATAGTATCCTTTGTAGTTCTTTACCCAGGAGAGGACTTTTTTAACTGGCAGTTTTATGCTTTTCTGATGCAATAGTAAGTAATTTTAAATTATGGTAACAGGTACTGAGGCTGGATATTCTTCTGGTATCTATCATCAAAGAAAGATTAAACTGTAGTCAATGTAGTTATTAGATTAAATAATTTTTAAAAGGAAGACACCTACCATCTAGTATATTGCTTTTCATAGTATGGATGCTTAAATGTTGTTTGAAACTTTAATCAACTTAAATGGCTTAATCCTTTGCTAGAAGGATGATGAGCAAATTTAGATTCTATATTTCTTTGCCTTAGTTCTTTGTCGCTGTTTCAGTGCAAATAAAAAATCATGAAGTTTTAAAATAAAAGATAATCTTTTGTAAGGTTAATGTTTTTATAAATAACAGTAGTCTAAAATAATCTCAGGAAATCTTTGAAGAGACATTTCAAATGCTGTTACAGAGAGGTAATCTCTATTGATTTTTATAGAAATGTTTTTCTTGACAGAAATAAGTTGTATTTTAACAAAATTACCATTACCTTTTCTTTATATAAGTAATACAAAGTATCCAAAATTAAATATATCAGAGTTACACTAAAGCACAGACTGTTAAGGAAAATTTCTATTTTAGCTGTAACTGTTAAGCAAGCTTTAAGAAAGAAGCAAAGACCAAAATAAGAATTTACCATACTTAATGAATTAAAAGTCAATTCCTCTTTCAGGGAGATCAGATTCCACTCATTTATTCATTCAACAAAGATTACTGAGTGTCACGTCTAGCTGTGGGCACTGGGAACACAACACCGAGCAAGACAAAGTCCTGTCTTTAGAGCGTGCAGTTTCTCATAGAGGGAGATGCACACACAGTCACACACAGACACACATATGTCCACTTTGACTTCTGAGATGAAAGCTGAAAGTGCTGAGTTTTCATATATACACTTAGGGTAATTTGGGAGATTAATGAATCTTCAACGAATTAGCCAACAGAAGACTTTCCTTAATTCATTTTCTAAACTGTGCTAAAATTAGATAGCTACTAAATGTTCTATAGCAGTAATGCATTTTGTACTTAATTCTTGCCACTAGCAGAAAACTGCCTTCAAACTCTATAGCTTGAAAAAAAAATCACTTTTTTGAATGAGGAAACAGAACTTATATACAGGCTGTCTGAGCAAGTATTCTATGGTACTTGTGAGTGCTCAGAAACTTGAACGTTAAAATCCTACCACCTCTCACAAAATTCTCTATTTTCTATAGAAAATCCTTTACCACTGACATCTCTATTCAAAATGTTGTCAGCCACTCACTAAATGAAACAGGTAAAATACAGCCACTCATTAAAATGAAACAAGTACCTCTCAGGAATTCAGAGATTCAAATTCTCGACAAAAAAATGAAAGAGGCCAACACATTTTAATTAACCCGAAAATGGAGACATTCCTGTAAGAGAATTTATCTTTTGACTTCAGGAAAAATCTTTAGGGAGACTTCAGTTTTCATTGTAAAATGATGGGACAAATCCATTAGGTTTGTGAACCAAATCAAATATAAAGCTATAAAACACATAGTTTATGTGATGGTTCAGTTAGATACTTAATATTATTTATCCCATTAAGATAATTTATTTTTCAGAAGAAAAAAAACATTTGAATTTCAGTTGTGAATCCATGACATTTTGTGTAACTTAAGTGTAATAAATCTCAAAAATATCTTATTCTCCCTTGGGTCTTATGTCTTTTCACTCATGAATAATATTTGTCAGTATAATGCTTATTCCAACAAAATATTTAAACAAGAATATTTAGACAGTAGAGTAATCTTAAGAACAATAAAAGGTCAGTTTGTTTGAGTTTTAAGTCATTTCCATTGTGCTGGTGAAACTATTTAGAGTAAACAATGAGAGGAAATCTGGTGACATCGCATATTCCTTTAACTAAAATTCTTTGAACTGAAGATGTCAGCCTTACAGGAAATTGTGAGGCAGAATAATGGTGCCTCTATCCTCATTTCTCCAGGCACTGTCCTATGTACCACATTCTGATTAGAAAAAGCTCAACTGTGCTTTAAAAAACAAACAAAAACCAAAACTAATAGGACTATTAAAATTTTTTAATCTATTTACTGCTTTTTTCAGTTAAAATGAATAGGAATTGCTGTTACATTCAATTATCACTTTTAAGTCATAAGCTCTATTGGCTTGGAAAGATGGTTTGGTTGCTCAAGTAGAGATTGTTTTTAGTCCTAATCTGTTCATATCCAAAAGAACAGTAAAGTTTAGAATGTCTAATTTGAGCAAAATTCAGCACTGGAAATACTGAGGTATACAGTTTTTGCCAGTGCTGAGCTGGTTGAAATAATGGGAAAATTGGAATGTAACCCTGCTCCTCAAGTCCAGCTAATAACTTCTGTCTGCGAAGAGCAGCAAATTAAGTTAAATCTTGTAGGAAAATGCCATATGACCAGACTAGCATAAAATTATGGAAAATCTTGAAGATGTCCAGATCCCAATTCCTTATGGGTTTTGAAAAGGTAAAAATCCTTCTTTATGGCCTTTAAATTAAACCTCTGATGTGAAGCACTTTTATAAAAGAGGCACAGGTAAAAATATTGTTTTCTGGGTATTAATTTAAATACAACTGAAAATCTGGAGATTTTTCAAATTCATAGGTTTCATATGGGAGGGCACGTATAAGTTTAAATCACTGCTCTCTTCTAGAGCTACAGACTAGACTATACACAAGCTCAACACGGTCCTTTTCCAAGGCTAATGTCCCCGCACCTGTGTTCCTTCCACAGTGCTGGAGGCATCACCCAGGAAACACACTAAACCGAATCCTGCTCTCAGCAGAGACAATCCAGGGCCAATCACGACTGTCTTCCTATCTCTCCACTTCCATCCCTGCCACCCTCTTCTTTGTAGGCATGCTTCCAACAGCACACTCTGTAGAGGACATTAAACGCTGGGGATGTGGGTTTTCATTATAAACATCTCTTTTCAAGATTTAGTGATGCTGAACTTTCCACACTTAGTTTCTATACAAAGGTGACGGTTTTGCTTAAAATAAAACATTATGGACTTAATGAGTGAGGAACACAAAAGTATATTTCTTTTTGGTATTGTTTCATCACTCACTCTGTCGACTATGCGAAGCAACTCAAGATGAAATTTTCCACAACCTTATTTGTCCTAAGAAAAGCTCTCCTACAGAATTTTGTAAAAATGAAAATAAAAAGTTTAAAATGATCCAAGTTTTATTTTTACCCTACATAATGAAAAGTTTCCATTACACTGGCAGCATTATCATTTCTATGACTACTGTGATTTTGTAATGTGTTGGCAAAACTACAATGATTATGGAAATAATTATTGACAACATTAAAATAAGTTGACCATTTGAAAGCTACAACCCAGGGAAATGAATTGTGAAGAAAAAAACCAGTGCTATTGCTTTTTCTTTGACAAATTCTAAGTGCATACTCTCCAATCATCACTTGCACGTGGCAACCACACATTTATTTTGTACCCTCAAAAAACAAAGGATAACTTCGTAACATATTCTAACACAATCTATATATGTACGTATGAGCTATAAAAAATACCAATGAGCTGTAAAAATACTAATACACCAGGTATATCCACTAATTTAAGAAGTGAGGTTTATAGGCAATACTTCTCATATAAGAAAATGACTTTCAGTTTTTAAAAAAGTTGTTTTCTCATAAATATCAGTTTCTTTCCTTCTTATCTAACATTGTTTTAAAAATGGCTACACAACTAGCATAAGAAAATCTACATAAACCGAAATTAGGCCTCAGAGACTTTTCTAAATGATTTAAAATAATTTAAATGAAACCCCAAGAATGGAGCTTTAAATTAAGATTAAAAAAATTTTGTCAATCACCTAATGGGTTCAAGGCTTAGTTTTGACTATCATCACTGTTTGACTGATGCTCAAAAGCTTTAGTTTCTACTAGAAAAGCTAATAATAGTTCCAATTTAAAAATGTACATTTCTATACCATAAACATATTTTAAATTTTATTACTAGGGAAACAAAAACCAAAGCAAGCTAGTTTTGTGTCTGTTGATTTAGGTGCAATCTAGGTACATCTGTTTCAGTCAAGTCTCTGCAGATTCACCATCAGATCTATCTTGACTAAATTCCAATGACTACATTCCAAAGGAAGATTATATTGTTGGCTTAGCTATTTTCAGTGGAATGAGAGTATATTTTAAGCAGCCTCCTTCTTCAGAAGGAGAAAAAAAAACATTTTTCTCATGAAAGTAAATCTACCAGTGATGAGAAATCCCATTTTCAATGGATAGCACTGCATAGTGTGTTAGGTATTTTCATTTTTACTCTAATGTCTGCAATATTCAACACTAGAACTTTATGAAATGGTAAACAACTAAAATGGCAACATTCACTAAAGGGGTCAGTAGCCACATGGAGCTAATGAAACTTAATTAAAATTACATAAAATAAAAGTATTTTATTTATTTATTTTTTTACTTCAGTTTCTCAGTCACACCAGCCACAGTGTAAGTACTCAACACGCACGTGTGGCCAGGAGCTACTGTATTAGATAGCTCAGATATAGAGTTTTTTTTATCATGTGGGAAATTCTATTAGACAGCCCTGACCATCTAAATTGTAATATGTAAGTATATACCCAAATTATCATCTGGGGAAGTTATATGGCTACCTGTAAGGAAAGATCATATTTTAATAAAGCCCAAAGGAAAGCCTGGTGCCTTAATGCATATTCCTGTCAGAGAGAAATCTGGGATGAAAAGAAAGGGCAGGAAAACATAGCTCCACAGTAGTTACTAAAAAAATTCATCAAGTTACTCTAAGTTTCTCTAAAAGTCTCCTTAAAAATAATTACAGAAAAGGCCTTCCTAATTCCATTACTATAATAAAGGCACTTAGTCATCTTCTGAGTTGTTTTAACTGAGCCAGGAATCACTTAGTGTAATGAGCAGTTTCATCAGTACTCTTTATGCATGCTATACAACTCCAAATGCATAATCCATTTGGTCACATATTTGATTAAATAACATCTTTAGTATTTTAGATTTAAAAAAAAAAGATACCACATATCCCCTTTAGTTAGGAATAAAAATTCATTTATGATGGTGTTTCTATAAAAAAATCAGGTATGACATTCTTAGGACTTCCAGAACTTCATAAAGCCTGGTAAACTACCAAAACCCAAAGATCACGTAAAATGCTTTTTTAGGATATAACTTTATAAAGCAAACTATCTGAGAACTACATATGACTTACGTATACTTAACCAAGATGCTACAAGAGGCACTCAGGTAGAGTGGTTAGGACCATGACCCAAGATCATGACCTTAGGCTTGAATCCCTAACCCACCACTTAACAATCATGCAAACTTAGTCAAATTATTTTTCTTTCTGTGCCTACATTTCCTTTTTAATGAAAAAAAAAAAAAAAAAATAAGACATAGACACACAAACACAAAGAAACAGTGCAAGCTAACACACCAAAATTAGTTAACAAAAGTGAGATTATTTACTTCCTTAATTTTGTATCTTATTCATAGTTTCTACAATGAACATTTAACACTTAAAAAAAAAAAGATTTATTTATTTATTTAATGAGAGAGCACAAGAGCAAGGGGAGGGGCAAAGGGAGAGAGAAAAGCTCAGGCTGAGTCCCTGCTGAGGGCAGAGCCTGTTGTGGGACTAAATCTCATGATCCTGAGATCATGACCTATGCGTAAATCAAGAGTTGGACAGTTAATTGACTGAGCCATCCAAGCGCCCCAAACATTTAATACTTTCTATTTTTTTTTTTAAGATTTTATTTATTTATTTGAGAGAGAGAGAAAGATAGCACAACCAGGGTAAGGGGTAAAGAGAGAGGAAGAAGCAGACTCCCCTCTGAGCAGGGAGCTGGATGTGAGGTTGATCCCAGGACCCTGAGATCATGACCTGAGCCAATGGCAGATACCAAATTGACTGAGCCACCCAGGAGCCCCCATTTAATACCTTTTAACTCCCCCAAAGTGCAAGTTTTTAATTGAATGCTTGAGTTTAAAGTCTATATTATGTGAATTCTTAGTAAATTAAAGATTCCAGGGTGGTAAATTTAAGCTAGTAAATGTTTTTCATAAATTAGAGATTAATTTCAATTTGTACATCTCTTCAAAAGAATTTAAAAATGTTTGTCTTCCTAGAAAAATGTTCAAATATGTAGGTTCAGTTGTAAATGTAAATAAAAGTTCTATGTAGTTTAAGTAGGAAAAGGCACATTGAATATATCTGCAATAAATGCGTATGAGTATGTAAGTCTCTAAGAACAAGTTCAATTAAAAATTATTTTTCCAAAAGTATAAAACTTATTCAAGTACAGAAGTCTCATCTCTCAGATGCCATAACGGGAAGAACTATAAAGATCATAGCATGGAAAACAAACTGTAAAACCTTTTATTTTCAGAAACTACTGATTTATCTAAGTAAGTCACTACAGGGGTGCCTGGATGGCTCAATGGGTTAAGCCTCTGCCTTCAGCTCAGGTCATGATCCCAGATTCCTGGGATTGAGCCCCGCATCGGGCTCTCTGCTCAGCAGGGAGCCTGCTCCCCGCCCCCCCGCCTGCCTCTCTGCCTACTTGTGATCTCTGTCAAATGAATAGTTAAAATCTTTAAAAAATAAAAATAAATAAATAAATAAGTCACTACATAATCTGGATTAAAAAATGAATTTAAATAAAAAGAATTAAAAGAGACTCTTGGGTTTTGAAAAGAAGGCAAACTATTAAGTAGGCATCTATAAAGGTCAAAAGAAGGAGAAAATCACCTCACACTAAACTTAGTTGTTAGAATCAAGTCACGTCATATAATATAATATAATGTATAGTTCCAGTCATCATCAAGCAATGAACATCAGAACCTAAGGAGCGATAGAAAATGTACTTCTTTATTTTAGAGAAAAATATTTATGAGGATGTATCCTGATAACTAATGGGTATGGATATCATCAGACATTATAAAATTTTTTTTTCAATTTTTCATATAGAGTCTGTTAATCACTCATTTACTGTCAACTGAAAATTGGTAATTCAGATGATACAGTGAACAAAAACAAAAGTAATAAAGTGTTTTTAAAGCCAATCAATTTCAATGATTCTAGCATAAAGGACTAGTATTAAACTGGAGCATTTTACTACCATCACTTCGTATCTTCTAGAGATTCTTTCCTAATGTCATTTATAAAAGTTGATACCAGGAAACCTGCTTTCTTTATTTATTTATTCAATAATTATTTGCTGAATGCCTTCTGAATGTGCCAGATGTTATGCTCAGGTAAATAAAGACAACATGGAGTTCCCTCATGGAATCTAGTTAGAAAAAGACATTAAAAAAAAAAAAAAATCACACAGGTACTTAATTACATTAGAATAAATGCAATAAATGAGAAGGAAAGTGTACAATAAGTATACTTTTGGGGAGCCTGGGTGGCTCAGTGGGTTAAAGCCTCTGCCTTCAGCTCAGGTCATGATCTCAGGGTCCTGGGATCGAGCCCCGCATCGGGCTCTCTGCTCAGCGGGAAGCCTGCTTCCTCCTCTCTCTCTGCCTGCCTCTCTCTCTGCCTGCCTCTCTGCCTACTTGTGATCTCTGCCTGTCAAATAAATAAATAAAATCTTTAAAAAACAAAACAAAACAAAACAAAAAGTATACTTTATAGCACAGAGGGTAGCGTTTAGGAGAAGACAAGATGCCCAGTGTAGATCTAGCAATAAGGATGTGTGGTTCCCTTTTTGATCTACTGTATAAATTCTGTAAATGTTCCTGAGACCCCATCAGATGAAGTACTGCTCTACGCACTGCGGATGCAATGATGAACAAGACGCGGCCCTTGCCCCTCACGAGCTGACCATGGTAATGACAGAGTTACACAGCAGGTGCTGTGGCAGAAGATGGTCAGGTGCTTTAGTCTGGTCTTGATGTTTACACAAGGCTTCTTAAAGGTGGTAATATCTGAACTAAGGTCTAAAGAATGAGTAGAGTTATTTCAGGATATGTTGTTTTAGGTGAAGTAATGCAAAATGAAGAAAAGGAAGAATTAAATTGGGTGAAAAGGTTGACAATCTTCAACAGGCTGCTATTGTCAGACCAGTGAAGTGGGAAGAACTTAAGCTTCAGAGACGGAGAGGAGCCAGGTCATGAAGACCCTGGTAGGCCAGATAAGGAAACCTGCAAGCAATTAGATGCGAGGTAGTACGTCAACACAAAGCAGCTTCCCGAACTCAGACAGAGGACATTGTGTAGAAGATAGCAAGAAGTGTCTGTTATTCTGTTTTTCTATTTGAATCAAGACTATTAATTATCCAGAATTGATGACTTTTCATTAGATGATATTCTCAAGTTTAGTGAAGCAATCTGGAAAATGGAGAATCACTCTGTTTTAAGTAACATAATGATTTATGATTCCAAGAGACCATAATCAATCCAAGTAATGTCATCCCAAACAAAATATCTGACAATTTATGGGCACCTATGAACACCCATGCATGTACATAGCAAGGTTTTAAGACTTAGAGACTTTTTGGTTCTAATACCAAAATCTAGAATTTATCCACAGGTAGAAGATGGAAAGAGTATCCAAGGGAGTAAAAAAAAAAGTTCACTCTTCCCATCCTCAAGAATCTTTTCATTTGATTAAGGAAACAGATGGTATACTAAACTGAGCTTAAAAAAAAGAAAGAAAAAAAAAGGAAAGAGAAAAGACTTACGGAGACCACAGTCTTGGGAAAGCCTCTATTTCTTCCTGTGTGTACTCATCTAGACGTCTGGGTACTTTTCGTGGTTGAGGAAGCTCTTCTACTAAATTCTTACGAATATCTTCTGGTATGTCCTAGGTTAAATAAAATTTAGGTTTAATTTTCTTAAAATATATCCCTTAGTAATAAATTAGTAATATTTAATAAATATTTTAAAAATAACAAGAATATTTATAGAATATAATCTTTACAAATCCACGAAAATCCCTGAAAAGTATATTAGTGATAAAAGTAACTCATTATAATACTATACCTTATATTTTAGTTTTGACAAATCTATTTCTTATGATAAATTAGACATCTTCAATTCTGAGGACCATCGAGTCACTAAGTTCTTTTTTTCCCCTCAACTGTTTAATTTATTCCTGGCCTTTCAACTGCAGAAGGCACTGCCTTGGCTGATTCTCATGCTTTTTCATCTGATTGAGTGGATGTACTGGGTCTGTGGCTTCCAGGGACACAACCTTTCAATTCAGACTCCATGTTGTTGCCAGAAAAAACTTTGGAAAATGAAAACCTGCTGGATCCTTGAGTCATTGAGCCAACAAACATTAATAGAACTCCTTCTATGAACCAGAAACTGTGCTAGGTGCTCAGAATATAAAAGGAAATAAACAGATGATGGCCTCTACAAGGTTACAATTTTAAAAATGTCACTTCTCAAACCAGCGTCCTCACTCCCAGGCCACCCCTGTGACTTCGCCTCTTCACACACAGCCGTCCATGCCGTCTGGTTATCAGCCTCCTTGCCTCTCACGCGTTGTTCCACCCGGAAACCCTGGTGCCTTTATTGACGGCATTCCCTCTGCCCACAATGACTCTCCCCTGGTTAATATATTCAAATGTTCAGAAAAATGAAAGGAAAAGTAAAATACAAAAAAGCCTGAATTTGGGTAATGAAAAACAAACTAAAAAAGCAAACTAAAAGTAAACTAAAGAGTAAAGCATATACTTGAGAGCTATTTTAAAGGAAGAATAGATGTTAAAGTAAAAGAAGGGATAAAATGAAGAGCATGAGTAACCAAAAGAATTTACATTTATATTGTGCTCATAATACAGAAATAGGGAAAGGGAATTGTCCTGGGAGTCTGGATGGTAAGTTACTTTTGGAAACTCTACTGAAATAATGGTTGGGTGTCAAGAGGAAAGCATCCTATGAGTATTTCCACAGGGATAATAGATATATTTCCCTCTTCTCATAACAGTATGTTCCTAAATGTTTAAAAAAAAAAAAAAAGACTATTATATAGTAAATTACAATTCTCTCCAAAGAGCATATCATAATTGGGAATCAAATATCTGGGCAAGGACAAGGGATCAAAACAGTCACTGTTTTCTATTCATGTCTTTACAAGTCAAAATATAATTTTACAATAACTTTAAAGAATCAGAGCTCCATGGCATTATAAACTTGTTCTAAAATCTAATATGGCAAAATTTTAATAATATTTTTTAAAAATTAGGTGGGCTTTTTAAAATTATGGTTTGTACAGGGCGAGTCACTACCAGTACATAAAAAATACAATAAATACTCCTGACAATGTGTTTCTTCACTGAGAAGCATTTAAAAAATATTTAAATTTAAAAAAAAAAATTTTTTTTTCTTCTTTTCTCAAATATTTTATTTACTTATTTGACAGAGAGAGAGAGAGATCACAAGCAGGCAGAGAGAGAGGGGGAAGCAGGCTCCCCGCTGAGCAGAGAGCCCAATGTGGGGCTTGATCCCAGGACCCTGGGACCATGACCTGAGCCAAAGGCAGAGGCTTAACCCACTGAGCCACCCAGGTGCCCCTAAATTTTTAAAAAAATTTTTAAAATGAGAAGCATTTTCAAAATATTTAACATCCCTCCCCCGATGTATTCAAATCTTTAAGTTTAACTGCACAGAACTGGAACAAGGAGAGGATGTCTGGACATATAAATATTAAGTTGCTCTAATTTTTTACTTCCTGGAAAAGTCTACTTGCCAGTTTGAGATTTACAAAAGTTTATGAATATTTCACACTCCTTTGGGGAGCCATTAAAAAAAAATCCCTCTATCATTCACAAAGACAATTTTAAAAGGTGCCAACTGCTTACACAGCACAGGGTGTGGAACGTAGTGGGTTAGTAGATGTTTGCCGAACTGAAGGAATTCTGACTGAAATGAACTTACAAATTTTCTCTACTATTAGAGCAATTTACTGAAGAATGGATTAAAACACTGCAAAATGAGGAATGAAAGTTGTTGATTAGGCATTACACATGAAACCAGGAAGAGGGGAAGCGTCTCCTTTAATCTGCACACCAAGAAAGTAACCCAAACACGCTAACTGAATGTGCTCATGGAGATATGAGAGATTTCACCATTCCTGCTGCATGGAGGGAATGATTGACCTAAATGGGAGCAATAAGGAAAAAAATGAGTGGAATAAATAGGGGGCAAGGTGATCAGTTATTAATTTTTTCAATTTCTAGAGAAATTTCAAATCTACAGAAAAATTGTGAGAATATAGTGAACACTCCCCAAACTTCACCTAAATTCACATAATTCACCAACTGTCAGAATAGGACATGTTTGCTTTCCTTCTTTTCACCTATATACAAACATACACACACAAACTTTAATTTTGGCTGAACCATTTGAGAGTTATTTGTAAATAGTTCATCCTTAAGTATTTCAGTGTGTATCTCCTAAATATAAGACTTGTCTCCTATGTCACCACATTACAAATTCATGCTTCAGAAAACACTGATGAAATACTTTCCAACTGATACATAAGTACATATTCAAGTGTCCCAAACTGGTAAAATATTGTCTTATGTATCTTTCTTCAGTCTAAGATCCAGTCAAGGATCACAGGCTACATGTAGTTATGATGCTGTTACTATGTTGTTTCACATACATACTAAGTTCTTCAGTCTAGTCTCTTTTAACACAAAGCCTTTCCCTGCTCTTTGTCATTCCCTGAAATTAACACTTTTGAAGAGTCCAGGCCAATTATGTGGTGGAATGACCTTTTCTTTGGATTTGTAGGATTGGTTCCCCATTAAAGTCAGGTTAAACATTTTTGACAGAACACTGTATATAATGTTGGGTCTTCGGTGATTTATTCATAGTGGGAGGCACATGATGTCAGTCTGTTCCATACATATGATATGTTCGATCTCTTGGTTATGTTGGTGTCCACCAGGTATCTTTAACATAAAAAAGTATCTTCTCTCCTTTCAAATAAAGTGCCCTGTGACACGATGTTTTGAAATTGTGTGAATATCTTGTTCTACAATAATCTTTCACCCAGTGACTACAGAATATGCTGATAAAATGGTGGCTTTTCTAATTTAGTGTTATTTCTACATTTTTTAGATGATATTCTCTAAGAAGAAGCTTTTCCTTCTCTAGAAAGGAAAGGGAAATTATTAACGTGTTAAAAATAATTTTGGGGGGCACCTGGGTGGCTCAGCGGGTTAAAGCCTCTGCCTTCAGCTCAGGTCATGATCCCAGGGTCCTGGGATCAAGCTCCGCATCAGGCTCCTCTGCTCCGCAGGGAGTCTGCTTCCTCCTCTCTCTCTGCCTCCTCTCTGCCTACTTGTGATCTCTGTCAAATAAATAAATAAAATCTTTAAAAAATAATAATTATTATTATTTTTGGACTATAATCATGGGCTCACAGATTTTCATCTTCTACTCAACATAATCCATTATTATTACCATTCATTTTGAGGCTCACACAGTCCCATATTTGGTCAGTGGGCACCAATTCAAAATACCTTCCATGTTCTCTTGATATTTTTGAGCACTGCCTTACTTTCTATTACTTATTATTTTACCAATATAAACAATATAGAAATTAAGTGCATGTGTATACTCCATACTTTGTTCTTTCTCTGCTCCAGACCTAGAATCAACCATTCCTCCAATGAGAACCAGGTTCCTTTTAATAAGGAATAGCACTTAGAAAACAAGATCTGGGTACTAGTTGTGTTTATTTCTACTAGTCCTGTTATATAATTTTTATTTATTTATTTTAAAAAAGATTTTGTTAATTTATTTTTGAGAGAGAGAGAGAGAAAGAGAGCACAAGAGCATGCTCGAGCAGGGGGAGGGCAGAAGGAAAGGAAGAGAATCCCAAGCAGATTCCAAGCTGAGAATGCGGCCGGGGGTGGGGCTTGATCTCACAACCCTGAGATCATGACCTGAGCTGAAATCAAGAGTCAGATACTCAACTGACTAAGTCACCCAGGTGCCCCATGAATAAAAATCTTAACATGAAAAGAAAGTTAAAGTAAAAAATAATCTAAAAGGCATTCTCCAAAACATCTTAATTCTCTCTTCTCTTTAATTCATTCCATTTCTTCGTCCCCGTGTTTCAGTAAGTAGCCAATTTCATTTTCTCATTTATTCTTCCTTAGTTTCTTTATGCAAAAAGCAGCAGATATAGTATATATGTGTGTGTGTAAACATATATATGTATAACACATACAGAAGGTAGTATGCTATCTGTATTTTTTCACCTTGCTTTTTTTCACTTACTAATGTATCTTGGAATACATCAATTCACAAGAATATTTGGCATTCTTTTTTTATAATTACATAGTACTCAACTGAATGGATATAATATTGTTTATACAATTACCTATGAATAAACTCATTTCTATTATTTTATTATTATAAATAATGTAGAAACATTAATCTTGTGTATCTTCAGAGTAAACAGATTGCTGGATCAAGTGTGACTTTCCCTATGTATGTCTGGTATTATATGAAATGTTACCTCATTCTCAGATTCCTTATGGGTTGCACTGTTTTGCACTTCTACCGCAATCTATGAGTGTCTACTTCCCTGTGTCCTGGACAACAAAATGTGCTATAAAGCTTCTGAATGTTTGACAATCTGTTTTGGGGGAAAGGCCCATTAATTTTATCATCTGAAATTATTTAAGTAATTTGATGTTCAACTGAACTACCACAAATACTTAAAACATCCACATTCAAACCTGACTACCTTACAACTAAGATTATCTATTTATATATACACATTTTGTGTGTGTGTCTTTCAGAAATTATGGACTCTAAAAAATGGGACAGTACAATCAGAAAAAAGTTTTAATATTGTGATTTCATGAAAGTCAGTTATTCTTAGATGATGACATAGCTCCCATACTTGTTATCTACGAGGCAAAGTGAATACTGGAAAATTCTACTCATTCATGCAAAGCAAAGGTAATATATTAACCATTTTGATAAAAGCTTGAATAATTTACTCATGCAGTAAGCTAACTAAATAAGAGCACTCAGTGGCTTAAATAGTTGATACAACTTGGTATTCTGGAATTAGTTTCTATATTATTCCTCTAGCAGGAACTATAAGGACAACAATCACAACCATAGTAATGATAGCAAGGGGCACTTCCTGTGTCAGGCCTGTTCTAAGCATTCTACAAATGTTATCTCATTTAACCCTTACCACAATCTTGTAATGCAGTCAGTACCCTTATTTCTATTTTACAGATGAGAAAACAGGGATAATAAGTAACCACCCATGGCCATAAAGTCAATAAACAGTGGAGCATGAATTCTACTCCAGACAGTCTGATTCCAGAGCCTGGACAACTATTTTATTATAGAACTTCTACTGTTTCATTACATTATACTAAAGAGAAAGCCTAAGGACTTAAAATAGTTTAATAATAATAAATAGAACTATTTTTTTTTCCCAAGTACTTTTTTAGCTGAATAAATTTTGAGTTAGGAACAAGTATTCTAAAATTAAATCAAGGAAAATAATTAGCAACCAAAACTAAGTTATTAATCCATGATCACACAAGGTTTGCTACTAGTCACAAAAAATGTAAATGAAATTCGCGCTTTTAATAGCTGATGAAATTAGCAATGAGGACCCTCAATTTAACAGGCTCTGGCCATGTTCCTGTGGCAGCATCGTTACCAACAACCACTGACTCACCTCATCTGGGAAAAGATGCAATCTCTGCATCAGAGTTCTTCTGTGAAGGTTTTTTGGCAGCATGCCATAAATAGCTAGTTTCACAATCTGAAAAACAGATATATGCAAGACTCAATAAGAAAAATCTGACTTGGGATATAAGAAGGCAACCACATTTAGAGATTGTGACAAAAACAAAGTGAGCTAAGACTCAAAAGAAATGAAAGAAATTAGGACCTAAGTAGATATGTGGCAGCAACAAAGGAACTGTCATTGTTTTGTGCATTCCTATTTTCTTTAGGCTCTATCTGGTTTAATTTATGTTTAAAGGATAAGGACAATAGGAAGAGGTTAAAAATTATCTATATATGTGATGTTTGCTAGAAGAAGCAATTCTCTAAGCTCGTATAAAAACCTATGGCTCAAATCTGTCACATACTGAAGAGAGCAGAACCCAGGGAGGCCTTAAGTCCTGTTTCCTCCAGGCAGGTCAGAAGGTTTCACATTCATAAATTAAGCATGGCCAGACAGTTTTGAGACTGACTCCCTAAGCTGCAAATCTATAACAATGGTAGCAGTTAACATTCACTGAAAACTTACTGTGTATACAGTGGCCAGCTGCACCACATTTGTTGTCTTGTTTGTGATCCTGAGTCTCGTTTCACACACAAGAAAACAGATTTAGTGAGGTTAAAGAGCCTCCCAATTTCACATAACAAGCGGCAGTGCTGGAATTCAAACCAGGCGGTGGTCTTACTCCCAGAATAGACACATAGTACCCACGCCCATAATGTGTTTGTCTCTAACTTCTCAAGAAGACAAAAAGTCCCTTTCTCTCTACCATACCCATTCCCAAAATGGCAAACTAATCTTGTGCAATTTACTTTTCCCTTTTTAAGATTATCGTCTTTGTTGGTCTGAATGTGATTTGATAAATACATTGTCAAGAGAAGGTCACACAGGGTCACGCTGTGTCCCATAATCTCCTGGGGGCCTGCTGGTATACAGTATATACAAATACATTGCGAGGTCTTCAGTAAGCCGCTGATAGGGACATTGGAGCGCTGCATCAATTTTTACCATCTGTACACATAATCCAAGAATGTAACTTGACATACATTAACCCCACTAAAACTATACATGTTAGAACAGTGTTGCACTATAAGGAGATTTCTTATTTCTTTAATTTTCTCAAGTCAGACTACAAAACCTGACTACATACAAAAGCAAATGCAATCCCATATATATTTCCCAGTTTAGTGCTGTTAATACTTTATGTACTGGAGATTTTAATAGAGATTTCTATTGTTAAAATTAAAAGCAATTAAAAATTCAGTTACTCAGTCACACAAGCCACATTTCAAGTGGCCAACTGCCACACGTGCCTAGTGGCTTTCATATTTGACAGTGCAGACATAGAACATCATGACAGAAATTTCTACTGGACAGCAGTGATCTAGATATTCGTCTTTACAATTTTAATTTTTAAAAATCTTAAGCAGAAACTGACAGTGTTAAGGCTACTGAGCATCTTCTCTGGCTAAACTAGTCATTATGTCCTCTGAATATCCCAACACCAATTTTATTGTTATGGTAGGGTTATGTGGCATTTAGGGTTCGTGTTCTTAAAAAACTGTAGTTGTAGTCACTCGAATTAGTAAGTTGGCTTTTTTAAACTTGCCCTATTAAAAAATGCAGACGTAACAGTCAAATTAGAGAAAGAAAGTGTGGAAAGGTTTTAAGCCAACGGGAGAGAGAAAAAAGGAAGACATACAAACAATATTCGCCCCAAATAACAGAATAAAACATGTGCATGCAATCAAGTAATTATAGCTGTATAGGCTTAAGTGTTAAGTTCTAAGGAATTCAGAAAGTGAGAAAGACAGAATAAAACGAGGTTAATAAATATTAAAGAACTTCCACATCTGTAGACCAGGGCATGTACCATTTGTTTCACACAAAATAACTTTATTAACTATGGGGGTGGGGGAAAGATAAGAAAGGAGCCATGTTAGGAAAAAATATAAGGACAAAGAGGTGGGGCATCTGGTTGGCTAAGTCAGAAGTTGGCTAAGTCAGACTCTTGATCTTGGGGTCATCAATTCAGGCCCTACATTGGGTGTAGAGATTATTTAAATAAATAAAAACTTAAAAAAAAAAGAAAAAATATAAGGACAAAGAAACTATTAATGAAACTAAAATATATGATAGAGGGATAAGGAAACGCTGAATCAACATATTTATTTGAGTTTACAAATGACCTGCATAATTATAAAAATACTTTGAAATATTTAATAACCAACTAATAACTATTTAAATGTATTAATTAATGTATTTTACAAACAATATTCTAGGACCGTACTGAAATGAGAAGCATGCATTATGAAACAAATTCTCTTACAAGCCCATACACCAAGTACTGATTAGCAAATTATGTCTGCTGGCAGAAGACCTACTGTTCCAGACAAACACTTAAATATCTGACTTGGAAGTAAAATTACTGACCTCTTCCTTAACAAGCCATTGCTTTTCAAAATACAAAGTCAAAGTTAAGATTAAAAAAAAAAAAAATTAACATTGTTTAAATGATGTAATAATTCAAATGGATTTAACTTTGAGCTATTTTCGAGGCCTTCATTAAACATTTTGTAACACATTTTAATCTTTGTTTATAAAACAACTTGAAACAATTTCTATAATTGTTGTCGAATGCCAAATCCTTATAAAAAAGTTGGAACTATACTGCCGCCTAGTGTCTAGTGAGTATGCCCAAATAACACAGAAATTTAAATTTTAAAAATATTTATCAAATATTAAAACTACAATTTGTTGTGGCATTTACGGTATATAAGCATGGTACATATGGCACCATATGTAGCACATATGGTACAGAAGCCCTTATAAAACTTTTTTAATACCATTAGATGCAATCCATATAAACAGTCAAAATATTTCCTGTAATAGTCTAAAAACATGTTTTGAAACAGAACATCAAATATTTCTTGAGCAACTTCTGAGCATATTTTTGTAAAACACCTAAAAATAAATAGTAAAGCATGGAACTTCCAAATGTTACGTCAGGGCTTACTATAACAAAATACGTCCTTCTCCCTCATCTCCAAGAAAGTTTTAGGCAGTATTACACCAAACAAATGATTGTATCCTGACAGTGGATACCTATTTTTATTCACCATCGTAGGGAAATAAAAAAGAATGTCTTCACAGCATAACACTTTTTCATTTATGAATATATTTAGGTATAAAGCTAAAATAGTTCCTAATGGGGAAAACTGTTATTTATGAATAATTAAGGAAGGAAAAATAAAATTGTGAAATGGCAATGGGAGACTTTGTTTTTAGTAATATCGACAGCTAATATCTAGATTAGAAACTTCTAGTACATAACTCAGATGATAAATAAATATTAATGAAATTAATAATACTGTTTTAAAAAATCTTTTCTAAACCATGGAACCAACTAGAGGCCAGAAGTAGGAGAAAGTAGTACAAAAGAGTCCTAAGGCTGGCATTTGCCCAGAAGGCATCAGCTCAGTGCAGGGCTTGCATTTCAAAGGACTACCCCTTTTTTGGTCAGGAAGTAGGATCAAAGACTTCCTCATAAACCTAGATTTTCAACAGAAGTCAATACCCAGGGTACAGAGTAGGGAAATTAAAAAATCAAATCTTTACTGATAGGAAACATAGAACAATGAGCCTGACTGCACAAGGCCTCATGGCCCCAAATTCACCTTTTTAAAAATGGGGATCAAAACCCAGAAGTCTATAAAGTATAGCTTAAAGAGGTCTTAGGTTGGTATAGCCCCATGCACCTGTCAGAAGCTAAGACAATCTTTTTTTTTTTTAAGATTTATTTATTTAGTTTAGAGAGAGTGTGTGCACATGTGCGGGGGTGGGGGGGAAGGGCAGAGTGAGAGGGAGAATCTCAAGCACACTCCTGCTGAAGCCAAAGCCCAACCTGTGGCTCAATCTCACAACCCTGAGATCATGACATTGAACCGAAGCAAAGAGTTGGGCACTTAACTAACTAAGCCCCTGCCAAGTAAATTTATGATGAAATCTACTCTGGAGATATAGGTCCTAAAGAATTCTCAGTGATGAACTTTCAAGGTACATGAACTTATCAAGTATCCTGAGCAGAAACAATATATTATAGACCCACAAAGACCACAAATATTAGAATTAGATATAAACACTACTGATTATGTTTACTCTGCTTAAAAAAATAAGAAGGAACCAAAGTATGACAAAGAAACAGAAAAACTATCAAAACTGACCAGCAAACTTGAAAAAAAGACAAACAGTAAATCTTCAAGAAAAAACAAAATAATTCAAATTAGGACTTAATAAAAGGATGAGACATAAGTAAAAGTATGTCTCAAATGAGACATAAGCAAAAAGAGAACTAGAACATAGACATAAAGAAATTATTGGGTGGGTTAAGTGAGTTAAGTAGGTTAAGCCTCTGCCTTCGGCTCAGGTCATGATCTCAGGGTCTTGGGATTGAGCCCCGCATCGGGCTCTCTGCTCAGCAGGAAGGCTACACCGCCCCCCGCCCCCGGCCTCTCTGCCTGCCTCTCTGCCTACTTGTGATATTTCTCTGTGACAGACAAATAAATTAAATCTAAAAAAAAAAAAAAAATTATTGACAATGCAGCAAAGACAGGGAGACACAAAATATGAAAGAGAGCTAGTGAATCATGTACAATGAAATAAGACAACTACTGTAAATATTATCAGATTTCCAAAGGGAAAGAACAGAAAGAATAAAGGGACCAATATTTAAAAGACCTAAGTGCTGACAAATTTTCAGAACTGAAGATACTAGTCCTCAAGCAAAATAAATAACAAGACTTGAATAGAAACAGAATAACCAACACCAAAAGAAATAAGACAAAATACATACAAAGAAATAGTTACATTGACATGTGACTTGTCAATAGCAGTAACAGAAGCTAAAATCTGTTTGAACAATAGCTTCAAAGAGGTGAGACCAAAAAAGTTATGCTAGAATTGCATATATTGAATAAGCAAAACTAACTTTCAAGAAAGAAGGCAAAAATAAGATAGTTTCAGACAAAAATGAGTTTACTAAGAGAATGTTATGATAGGAATGCCAAAAGAAATATTTCAAGAAGGAAATTAATCCCAAAGGAAGGCTGTTATGTGAAAGGATTTATAAGCAAAGAGAATCATAAAACATCAGTAACTGTGTAAAACAGTAACAAGAATGTTGAACTGGAAGGGTTTTAAGAATTTCTGAATCGAGAAAGAATCATAACTGTGAGGGAGAGTAGGTGCTAAAAATCTTCTGAGGACCTTGATTTGATCTGGAGGAAAGTAAAGATATTGATTAATCTTAGACTTATAATAAACTCAATCCAAAAGAAGGCAAGAAAGAAAGAGGGAAAAAATAAAACAAAATCTAGTTCAATTTAAATGTAAAGCAAAACAACATTTCAGGCAAACACTACCAAAAGAAGGCTGATACAGCTTATTAATATAAAAAATATATATACCTGGAGTTAAAAAGCATGACTGGAGATAAAAAGGGCCAGTATATGCTAATTAATTCTTAGGAACAGTATA
The DNA here is from genome assembly GCA_004024625.1 of Mellivora capensis. NCBI lineage: Eukaryota > Metazoa > Chordata > Mammalia > Carnivora > Mustelidae > Mellivora > Mellivora capensis. The sequence goes on along the minus strand of PISX010020192.1, from coordinate 14,569 downwards.
ATTCCAAACTTAAATTCATCTAACACTAAACATATAAAGGAAAAACTGACAGAACTACAGGGGAAAAGTAAATCCACAATTGAGATTGTAACATAACTCTTTCATGTAATCAATACATCAAATGAACAAAAAAAGGTAAGACTTTTTTTGTTTTGTTTTGTTCTTAAGATTTTATTTATTTGTCAGAGAGAGAGAGAGAGCGAGAGCGAGCACAGGCAGAGTGGCAGGCAGAGGCAGAGGGAGAAGCAGGCTCCCTGCCGAGCAAGGAGCCCGACATGGGACTCGATCCCAGGATGCTGGGATCATGACCTGAGCCGAAGGCAGCCGCTTAACCAACTGAGCCACCCAGGCATCCCAAAAAAAAGGTAAGACTTTTGACTGGAACATATTTTGCATATTTGACATAATGAATATACAAGCATACATAGATACAAACAAACCTCTCCAAGATGTTTCAGTGACCATATCATATCCTAGGTAATCAGGCTGGTATCAAGTAATTAAAAAGAAAAGCAACAAAACTGTTTGGCTACATGCAAAACATAGTAAATAGTGCTTAGAAAATATATAGAATTGAATAATAATATATATAATTCAATAGTTGAAAACAGAATTGAATAATTCAATAATAATTTAATATATAGAATTGAATAATTAGAATTTGGAAAATATATAGAATTGAATAATAGTAATAATGATGGGTTAATACTTAGCAAAACTTGTGAGACACAGTTAAAGTGCAGAATTTATAGCCTTGCATGCCAGCTACATTAAAGAGAAGCAAGACTGGAAAAACAGTTTCTGAACCAGTTTTTCCACAGATGATAAACAATAAAAAATACAATAAACTTACTGCTACTGGATCCTTCTGGTGTAGTTGAGCAGCTGTTACCTGTTTAAATCCACCTGGATAGCTGTGAAAAGAAGCAAAGACATTAAAACTGACATAGTATTCTTGAAATGAATATTGTTTTATAATATGAAAACTATTTTTATTATGAAATTATTCTTGTTTTGGGAAACCATGCTATTCATTAGTGTCTTAAAAAAATTAAGTAGTGGGGCGCCTGGGTGGCTCAGTGGGTTAAGCCTCTGCCTTCGTCTCAGGTCATGGTCTCAGGGTCCTGGGATTAAGCCCCGCATCGGGTTCTCTGCTCAGCAGGGAGCCTGCTTCCTCCTCTCTCTCTGCCTACTTGTGATCTCTGTCAAATAAATAAATGAATAAAAATCTTAAAAAAAAATTAAGTAATAACCCGATGCTATTTGAAGTGCTGTTCTTTTTAAGTGGTCAAATATCATTATTTCATAAAAGTTCCATATCTTGGAAAATTCTTGACATAATTATCTTTCTAGGGAATTAAAGTTTTCATTCATTCACTCACTCATTCATTCATTATGGGGCAGTTTATCATGCTTGAATTAAGAAAGAAAAAGCAGTAAACCAATATGCTTCACATTTCCTACCAAGTCAGAATGTCTATATAACCTAGGGGTCAAGTTTGGGGAAAACAGTGGTAGACCACTTTGGTTCTAAAGTGGAGTTCAGGGCGCCTGGGTGGCTGAGTTGGTTAAGCAACTGCCTTTGGCTCAGGTCATGATCCTGGAGTCCAGGGATGGAGGCCCGCATCGGGCCACAGCTCCACGGGGAGTCTGCTTCTCCCTCTGACATTCTCCCTTCTCATGCTCTCTCTCACCATCTCTCTCTCAAACAAATAAATAAAACCTTAAAAATAAATAAATAAGTAAGTAAATAAAGTGGAATTCATACTCTGAGCAGGGAATGATCCTGTTTCCGAATAAAAGTTGGTAAAAGATCACTAAGTAATACGCTGGTCCTAAGTAATAAAATATTTCATTGCATTCATATAAAAATATATATAAAATGGATAAATTAGAGGTTAAAAATTATATATATGTATATATATATGCACATATACATATACACACATATGTATATGGGATATATCCCATATACATATACACACATATGTATATGTATATACATATACATATGTATATACATATATACATATACATATGTATATATGTATACACACATATGTATATGTATATATATGCACATATACATATACACACATATGTATATGGGATATATCCCATATACATATACACACATATGTATATATACATATATCCCATATACATATGTGTGTATATCCCATATACATATGGGATATATGCATACACACTTGGGATAGTACTGGTGGCAGCTTGGTAACCTGGATGCCCCATACCCCAGTCTAGAATCTAGATTTGCCAGGGGCTACCAGTATATTATTTAACTCATTTTACCTTTTCATATAAGAGTTTATTCACATAAGAAAATGAGGGGCGCCTGGGTGGCTCTGTGGGTTAAGGCCTCTGCCTTCGGTTCATGTCATGATCCCAGGGTCCTGGGATTGAGCCCCACATCGGGCTCTCTGCTAGGCAGGGGGCCTGCTTCCCTTCCTCTCTCTCTGCCTGTCTCTCTGCCTACTTGTGATCTCTCTCTCTGTCAAATAAATAAAATCTTAAAAAAAAAAAAGGAAAGAAAGAAAGAAAATGATACTATCTGCTCCATCTACCTCTCAAGATTTTTACAAGAGCCAATGAAAAAATGTTTGTGAAAGTGCTTAAGAAATTTAAAACAAAAACAATATATAGATGTAAGGTTTCATTATGCTGAATGGATAAATACAGGCTAAACAATTTCTGAGGAAGGGGAAAGGAAAACATAAACTCAGTGCACTCTACAAAAGAAGTTAAAGATTACCTAAATGTGATTCCTTTCATAAGTTTCATTTGACAAGACTTGAAAACATTTGAAAAAACCACATTTCAGGAATAAAATTTAAGAAGCAGATTTAGAAGTCTGCTGAGAAAGATGGATAATTTTCAAAGTGATACTCTTGCATTTGTTTCAAGGAATTTCAGTTTCAGAAAAAGAAATATCTGTCTAGACTTCAATTCCTGTATTCATTCTCTCCACGGAAAAAAGTACTTTATACCTTCTATGCTAAAGATCACCTTTCTGTTTTGAACACTGGATGCCAAATTCTAAAGCATAATACCATCTACATTTTATTTCAGGAGAAGAGCATAAAATTCCGAGCAGACGGATGACTTGAAGAATATAATAAATACTCTGTTGATTTTTGCTGGTGAAAAAGTAATTACACTTCTTCCTCCAGGGACAGCCTGAATGGAAGAGAAGAAACTTTGTTTTAAATGTTACTCAAATTTTTTTCAATTCAAATTAATTCAGTAAATACCAAATGCCTATTGTGCTGAGTGCTGGGGATATACAATAAATATAACAGTATCCTGTCCACAGGAAAAATGACTAAGTGAGTTAGAGGCATCTAACAGTAGGCTATATTTCTAACTCATACCAATACATTTTAGATGACTGAACAGTTGGGTGTCAAAGTTCAAGGTGCACACATACACATCTTGCCTGACCTCTAAAACCACGAGAAGTGAATGTTTATGAAATGTTTAGATGAGAAAAGATTTTCTGAGACTGGAAAACACAGAAGAAACTATAAAGGAAAAGAGATTTAATTATATAAAAGTTAAATAACAAAGCACAACATACAACAAAGCACGTCATAAAGAAAATTCATAAAAAGTACATGCTATCTAATGGTGGAATAGTATTCTTAACATATTAAATATGCACAGAAAGTGCTAAGGAAAGCATTGACACCTTATTATAATGCAACATAAACAATCAGATGCCCATCAAAGTAGCAGAATCTTATTATTAAATTGTTTTTAATGACAGTACTGTGTCAGCTGTTTTACCACAGACATTCTTATGCACTCCTAGTGCAATATTACAGTAATGTTTGGAAATACCTTTTAAAAGATCTATTATCATCCCTTAAATCTTGAAATTCATTACATTCCTCTTTTTATTTAGAATATCCTATATACTGAAAAAGCCTAATGGATAAAGATGTTTTTCAGTTCTTTATGAAACTAAAAATTTTAATTAAAAAAACAGAACAATCATTTTCTATGCAAATTGTATTGTATACTACTACACGGTGACTAACAATAATATTTATCAAAAAGCTTTCTGGGAATTTTATATAAAATGAAAAAGGGTGTAAACTTGTATGTGTATTAAAATGTTTCGTCTACAGGGTGAAAATGATTTTTAGTTCCTTCTTTACATTTTTCTGCATTTTCTAAAATTACCATATATTAACATTTTTATAACTAGAGAGTTAAATTTTGAATACATAATGTAACCATGTTATGAGCATAGTAAGAGTGGTACCTCCAGTGAAGTGAAGGAACAAAGTGAAGAGTCAAGAAAAACAGAAACAAAAAATGACTAACCCCATGGGGAATGAGGAAACAGGAAAGGCCTTCCAGAAAAGGTGACACGTGAGTCAAGTTTTAATGGAAAAATATGAGAGGTCTTGAAAAACATTCCTGTGAAGGAGAATAACACATGCAAAGGCAGAGGCAAGAGATAGCAATATGTTGGCTAAAATGAAGGATTCTGCAGCAGCAGCGGTAATTGGGTACCAATAATTTACAAGAGTTTAGGTTTTCATCCTCAGAAAAGAGAACTTGACCGAAAAGGACACTGCCAGCAGAGGGCATCACACCAGCTGTTTGCTACTGGCGGTGCTATTACTTTCCTTCATTTGCAGTTATTACTACAGATATTATTGCTACAGTAATTACTATAGCATTTTGGGTCAATACATTCCCTTTCTGCTCTTATAACATTATGTTATTCTGACTTTTCATATTTCCTTCCCCCATTATCTTTTAATTTCATAGAATTTGGTTTATCTGTAGAGATTTCCCAATGGTAGAAACTACTAAAGCTCAATGTGAATTTATTTTGGTTATGTTAAATAACAATTTCATAATAAATTTAAGAAGAATGGGCAAAGGATGGCTAATGGAAGCAGAAAAGTTATTCCCAGCATTTAAGACCTACTTAGGCAAAAGTTGAAAGGAAACAGATGGGGACATGAAAGTCTGCTTGTCTAAGAAAGGGTGCAAATGGAAATAAAGTAATTTTTTTTAAGATTTTATTTATTTCTTTGACAGAGAGAGAGAGAGAGAGAGAGATCACAAGTAGGCAGAGAGGCAGGCAGAGAGAGAGGAGGAAGCAGGCTCCCGGCGGAGCAGAGAGCCCGATGCGGGGCTCGATCCCAGGACCCTGGGATCATGACCTGAGCTGAAGGCAGAGGCTTTAACCCACTGAGCCACCCAGGCACCCCTTTCAGGGATATCTTGCATGATAGTATAGAAGGTATCCTTAATTAAATTTGTATACGACCCGAAGCAGAAGGGTTAACTACCATATTACATGACACACTCAAGATCTCAAAAGATTTTAAAAGGCTGGAGATAAAATTTAACTTAAGGTACTACAGTTGTGTTAAAATGTAACTACAACACACAGGATAGAATATACATGGCTGAACAGCAGCATGTGTAAGACAGACTCAGGAGTTTCAGCTGATCATGAACTCAGTGTACTACCCAATGATATGGCCTTGAAGAAAAGTTCTGTTGCAATAAAGGACTGCACTGTACTATCCATTATACTGTATTATACCAGACTATCCCATTATACTAGAAAACCATCAGAACATAGCCAGGTGAGTATATTTAGTTAAGAAAGACACTGACAAGAAATGACTCTTTCTAGAGTGACCAGGATATAAAGGTGATAGTCGAAGTGAAGCCAGATGAAGAACTCTAAAGGAGCTACAGATGTTTAGCCTAGGGAAAAGACAAATCAATGGGCTCTTACTGATCCCTGTCTCAAAATTATGTGAAGGATGCCCTGTGGAAGAGAGAGATTTTATACTGTCCAAAGAGGAGAACTAAGACCAGTATGAAAGCTAGAGAAAAACAGATTATGATTCAATAGCATAAAGATCTTTCTAAAATTTAAACCATTTTTGGGCTCTTGGGTGGCTCAGTCGGTTAAACCTCTGCCTTCAGCTCAGGTCATGATCTGGGGGTCTTGGGATTAAGTCCCACACTGGGCTCCCAGCTCAGCGGGGTGGGGAGGGGGTTGCTTCTCCTTCTGCCTGCTGCTCCCCGCTTATGTGCTTGCTCTCTTTCTGTGTCTGTCTCCCTGACAAATAAATAAAATCTTTAAAAATATAAATAAAATAAAATTTAAACCATTTCAAAGGTGGAATGAATGGGCTGCCTTACAAGCCACGAAATGGCTATTATTCAAACATTGGCAGGGAGACCCGGATATTGAAAGGTACGTTGTGGGGATTCTAGGTATCTTCCAAATTTGGGATTTTGTTCACCACTCCTTAAACATCTCACGTGTTTTCAGATATTGAAGATGGTTCAGGAAATAGCAGTAACATATATGAATTATAGGAAACAAAAAGAAGACTGACTGAAAAATGAGAATAATTTAAACCAGAGAGGTTACATGAAAAGCTTCTAGGAAAAACAAATACTGTCAGTGATAACTAGTTCTGATATAGTTCTGTGGGTTTTTTTGATTGAGTAAATGTAGCATATGCAAAATTAGTTATTTTCTTAAATGCCAATTTTTGAAAATAGCTTTTTAAATTAGATCTATAGTGTTTTTTAAGGGATGGGTTTATTTATTAAAAAAATTTTTTTTTAAATAATCTCTACATCGAACATGGAGCTCACACTCATTACCCTGAGGGGAAGAGTGATATGCTCTTTGAACTGAGCCAGCCAGGTACCCCCTAGTAAGACCAATAGTATTTTTACAGTAATATATTTCAACTGCCTATCTTCCTTGACAATGGCATTCTTTTTTTTTTTTAGTATAGTTGACAAAGGAAATTACATTAGTTTCAGGTGTACAACTTAGTGATTCAACGACTCTGTATGTATGTCACGCTGGGCTCACCACCAGTGTAGCTACCCTCTGTTACCATATGATACTATTACAATACCACTGACTATATTCCCGTTCTGTACCATTTATCCCCAGGACATAGTCATTCTGTAAATGGAAGCCTGTATCTCCCATTCCCCTTCACCCATTTTGCCCATCCCCTCCATTCTCATCCTCTCTGGCCATCATTAATTTGTTCTTTGTATTTAAAGCTCTCATTCTTTTTGTTTATTCATTTGTTTTCAGATTCCACATATAAGTGAAATCATATTGTATTTGTCTTTCTCTGACTCTTCACTTAACATTATTCACTCATGTTGTTACAAATGGCAAGACCACATCCTTTTTTGTGGCTGAATAATATTCCAGGCATGTGCACATATGTACATCATTACCCATTCATCTAACAGTGGACACTTGGATTGCTTTTCTATCTTGCCTATTATAAATAATGCTGCAATAAACATGGGATACATATGTCTTTACAAATTAGAGTTTTCATTTTCTTTGCGTAAACACCTAGTAATGGAACTACTGGATCATATGATAGTTCTATTTTTAATTTTTTGAGGAACCTCCTTACTCTCTTCTACAGTGGCTGCACCAGTTTGCAATCCTAATAGTGCATGAAGGTTCCTTTTCCTTAACATCCTCACCAACATTTGTTATTTTCTATCTTTTTGATCTTGGCCATGCTGACAGGTATAAGGTAGTTATCTCTTTATGGTTTTGATTGGCATTTCCCTGATGGTTAGTGATGCTGAGCATCTTTTCATATGTCTGTTAGACAATGGCTTTATCTTACCCAGTATGTGAGGAGTATACTTTTTGTTCCCATTTATTTCCAGAAAATGCAATGTGCCTTGTGTTCATTATGACCACATGATCCCCACAGTCACCTAGATTTAAAAAGAACAAAGAAAAAAAGATTTTATAATGAAAGCCAAGACTTTAAGAAAAAGTAATCTTGGTTATTTATAAAGCTTTTCAAAATCTAAACAACACATTAAAAAATATAAAGCAAGTCACAGTGCAACACCAAAATCTTTGAACAGGATTTTGCTGTTCTGTTCCTCTTTAACATAACATTTAAGTATAAAAAGAGTTGGCCAGACATTTGGAAAATCTCAACACTGGAAGGTAAAAGAGAATATAATAAAGATGCCAATAACAACAATACATCTTTGAAAGGCAAACTATTGTTGCTCCTATTGTCTTTTCTCATTATTAATCACACTTTGCTAACATGTTTATATTAACATACCTTTAAATATCTAACACAAACTTTCCCTTAAAAATAGATGACTAAATGAAAACAATACGCATATAGAAGTAAAAAGGCAAATTGAAAACAAATGTAAAACATCACAATTGATTATTCTTCCCAAATTCGGAGAACAATAGAGTACAATGATCTTATGCTTAACTAACCCATGGCTTTTTCCACCCATATTTTAACTAGCTACATTTAAACTGCCACTCTCAATTACAACACATGTATATCTGATAAGACAGATGACCTGAAAATGAAAATGTTTGTATTAGATTAATTTTCCAGTGAAAGTACTCCTAAACTTGCCTGTTCATCTAAAAAAAAGTAATAAAAGTCAACATGCAGTTTTCACAGAAGTCACTATACATCATAAGATCAAATAATCAGAAACTTTTAAAAAATGCCTATTTTAGGGGTGCCTGGGTGGCTCAGTCATTAACCATCTGCCTTCGGCTCAGGTCATGATCCAGGGTCCTGGGATTGAGCCTCATGTTATCGGGCTCCCTGTTCAGCGGGAAGCCTGCTTCTCCTTCTCCCACTACCCTGCTTGTGTTCCCTCTCCTGCTGTCTCTCTCTCTGTCAAATAAATTTAAAAAATTAAATAAATAAATGCCTATTTTACTAACAGGGAAACTTTTAAAAAGATTCTAAAAGCTTATTAAAAACAATGAAAAAAATAAGTATAAATAAATACCATATATGTAAACTAAGGATTACATTATCAGATTCTATGCAAAGCTTTGAATTTGAATGATAGCAATTTCAGAGAGAAGTACATAGTCTATGTGGAACAAGGGTAAAGGAAAGAGGATAAAGCAGTAGGTTTTCTTTACCACAGTGAAAGAGAATCTAGAAATATAAAGGAAAGTCCCAGGAAGCTTGCTGTGAGTGGGCTGAAAAGATAATTTTGTGTTTGATGAATTGCCTGAGGTTCCTAAAAGTGACCCACGGTGGGCTACTAGGGCAATTGGGCAAATGAATGAGAAAAAGAGGATGAGAAGAGATCTACACCTTTTCAGAGAATGCTGAAGTTACCTTAGTTTTGGAGCAGACATTTACAGCTGAAGAAGCTAAAGCCTGCTAAGATTAAGTGATCTGCCAAAGCTCACATGCCGAGTTATTTAACACCTGTTCTGGCTCTTTCAGTGACACTTATATGGAGGAAAAATGAAATTTTTACACAAACAAAAGCTGAACTTATTTATAAAATGTTACTTAAGCTTTGAGTATGCAAAAAGCACCTTAAGCTACTCCAAACAAAGCTACTCTCTTTTGTAGAGATCAAAAAGGATCTTTCAAAGGACATTAGAAAGAATACCACAGAGCAGATCAAAATCACATTTTTTTATCTCTAAGGTATGAACATCTAATCTGAGAAAAGTTATTCTCCCTCAATAACTTATGCCAGATCTCTATTAAATATTTATTCTTAGAAGCACTTCTCTGACTCTAAATAGAACTAACCAGCAATTAAATATTTGGGTTTTTTACTGCATTACATATTAAAACAAAAGCCAATATCATTAAAGGCTGAAATCCTGAATACAGTATAATCATTTCTGTCTAAATTTCTTGTTAAATGGACAGATTTCATTTTAAAGTTTTAACTAAAACATTATGCTTTATAATATGCACCAAATGAATATAAATTGGAACCCTAGTGCCTGATGAAGAGATGTTCCAAATTTCTTCCAGATTAAAAAAGAAATTAGAGTTCAGTAAGTAATTTTTAGAATAGGAATTGTGAGTTTAGTTGTAAAAATTCTCACCTTAGATGTGTAATGTTATTTGACTCTTTTTTATAATATTCAGTGCTAAACTAAATAAATGAAATTAATTAATTAATTTAAAAAATCAGGTGCCAAATAAATTCAGACAAAATCAATCAAAGTGGAAACTCAAAAGCTTCCTGTCAGGGAACTGAAGGTCTCATGTGGAGTTACACGATCAGGGGTGTTTCTCAGTCCTATAGCTTCAGTATTTTGGCTCATTTTCTCCCCAAAGCCAGAACTCACATTTTCCCCCCAAATTGCCTGGGAGAAAGGAAGTAACATTCAGTCTGTATCCTCCACGTGCGAGGGCCCGAGTTCAGCATCTCATGTTCACTTTCTGGCACTGTAAGTCTCACAATCATCTAAGTGGGCTTTATGTACCTCTTCCCTCCCACCAGTTTATTTTTTAATGAGCAAACGGAGTCAGAGGTTGAACAACTCTGCTATGATCGCATGGTTAATTAAGTGGTGAAGTTCAGATTCAAATACAATTCTAGTGACTTCAAAGACAAATTTCATCCTCTTTACTACACCAGGATGGCAAAGAGGTGGCAGGGATACCGGCATTTGGAGGCAGTGATATTAGTCACTAACTGGTCATGCACACCTTTCTACTAAGTTCTGAGGACAGCTCAGAAATCCTTCTCAATACACTCCTCCTAGGTTAAAGTTATGTGTCACTGATGAGGGAACAGAAGGCTGGTTGAGGACAAAGCAAAAGCTGACACGCTGCAGCCTTCCCGCCCCCACTCCTGGTTGGGACATATGTGACATTCTTTAGAATCTCCCAACTAACTTAATGTTAATACCAGGCTAGAGGAAAAAACCTTGCCAATGACAAGGCCCTCAAGGTATCCAGTCTCTCGTAGTCCTCTTTAGCATATGAAAGTTCTCCTGAAACCTCTCTTTTCCTTACCTCCCCCAACACCATCATACATAACCTGTCACCCCTCACAACCCTGGGACAGCAGCCCTTTTGCCATGGGTCCTGTCCCCGTGCTTTACTAAACCACCATTCTGCACCAAAGATGTCTCAAGAATTCTTTCTTGGTCATCCGCTCCGGACCTCACCCCACCGAACCTCACTTATATTCTACGACTTCATCATCACCTTTGTACTTCACCACGTACCAGTTCTTCAGATAAGGTATTCAAGGAGACCTACAGGATAGGCTCAGATTTTCTAGTCTTATTTACCAGTTCTCTCCTACACCAAAGTTCGTACGCCATACTACTTGCTATACTTGCTATTCCCCGAGGCATTATTCCATTATTTCTATTCAAAACACACACACACACACACACACACACACACGAATGTATACACAGATCCTCCTATCTTTTCTTTGTTCCTTCCACTAGAAATACTCTCTTGATTTATTCCACTTGCTAAATTTTATCCATAAAATTTAAGTTCCACACAAATATCAAGTTCCAAAATAAATACCAGTCCTTCCATAAAGCTTTTCCTAACACCAAAGCCAACTTCCTTTGAGTCCACAAAGATGCCTGAATTTCTCTTATGATATTGATTTAACTCTATTTTGCCTATCATTCACACATTTTATTCTCCACCTACATTGTAAGTTTCCTCCTGACAACTCTTAATGTAGACTCATATAATGGGAGCTACCAGTCACAGTAAGTGTTAAAAAAATTCCTGGCGTTCACTTTAATGTAAATAGGGCTTGTTCTATCATGCCTGGCTCCCATTCAATTCCTTTCCTAGATTACATGGGAGACACTCCTGGTTCTTATCTTAGAAATAGGACAATTCAAAATTGTCTGAGCTACTCAGATTCCATACAAGGGTAGATTCAGATGGAGATGTATGTAAGCTTGGTAGGATTCCCTTCCAAAATCTGTTTTATATTCCTTTTGCATTGACTGATTAATTAATCCACTTACTACTTACTAATGCCAGGTACTGTTCTTGACGTTGGGAATATAGCAATGAATGCAACTGAAATCCCTGTTCATAGTAAATCTTCCATTCCAGTGGGATGAGCTAGACAATAAACAAGTAAGTAAAATACACAGTATGCCAGGAGCTGATAAATATAGGGGGATAAAGAGTAATACAGAAGTATTATTAATTGGCACAGGATTTTGTGTTTTAATTTCCCTGGGACAAAGGTCCAGAAGTGCAACTGATATATGGTCAACTCATGTTTAGTTTTGTAAGAAACGGCCATGTTCTTTTCCAGACTGGCTCTACCATTTTACATTCCTGCCAGCAATGTGTAAGTAATCCATGCTTCTTTACATCATCAATAGCATTTGTTGTTGCCACTATTTTTCATTTCAGCTGTTCTGATAGATGTGCAGTGATATCTCATTGTTGTTTTAATCTGCATTTCCCTAATAACTAATAATGTTAAATTTTTTTATGTGTTTATTTGCCAACACATAATTGGTCATGCACTTTGCTCATTCTCTAATTATGTGTTTGTTTATTTCTTCTGGGCTGTAGGGTTTGCAAATATTTTCCTCCAGTCTGTAGCTTGTCTTTTCCTCCCCTTCACAGCACCAAATCCTTGTTTAAACATTCTTTGGTTTAGGGGCGCCTGGGTGGCTCAGTTAAGCATCTGCTTTCAGCTCAAGTCATGATCCCATGGTTCTGGGATTGAGCCCCGCATCGGGCTCTCTGCTCAGTGGGGAGCCTGCTTCTCCCTCTCCCTCTGCTGCTCCCCCTGCTTGTGCTCTCTCTTTCCCTCAAATAAATAAAATCATTTTTTTTTTTTTAAGTTCTTTGGTTCAGCTCAGTGGTTTTAAAACTGTATTTGAGGGGCACCTGGGTGGCTCAGTGGGTTAAAGCCTCTGCTTTCGGCTCAGGTCGTGATCCCAGGGTTCTGGGACCGAGCCCCACATCGGACTCTCTGCTCCACGGAGAGCCTGCTTCCTCCTCTCTCTCCCTGCCTGCCTCTCTTGCCTACTTGTGATCTCTGTCTGTCAAATAAATAAATAAAATCTTAAAAAAAAAACAACAACTGTATTTGATAGAGATGTCAGATTCTGAAAAGGTGACTCACAGGAGCGAGGGTCCAGCATCTTCTCCCTCCTTTGGCCAGCGCAGCACTGCTTTGCTTGGTTTTGTTTTTTTAAAGATTTACTTATTTGAGAGAGAGAGAGAGAGCGCGTGTGGCAGGTAGCAGCAAATGGAGAGGGAGAGAGAGTCTCAAGAAGACTCTGTGCTGAGCGTGGAGCCTGACATGGGGCTCTACTTCATGACCCTGAGATCATGACCTGAGTTGAAACCAAGAGTCAGACACTTAACCAAGTGTACCACTGATGCCCCCCAGTGCAGCACTGTTTTTATATACTGGGTCTCTGTACTTCAGTTTCAGAAATGTTTAAAAAATAGCTATTTCAATTTAGTGATATATTTATCACTAAATATATCAAATTTGGTTTTGGTCATTATGTTTGTTTCCAGCCTTGAAAGATAAACGTCCAAATGCTTAGTTCAATTTTATTTTTGGCATCCCTGAACTTAAGCATAGCCAACATGACAGATGACCATGTAGGTTATCACAAAATCTACTGACTGTGAAGACACTGTGATAGGAATTAAGATGTGTTGTTTAAATTTACTGATAATATCTAAATATTCACTTCTAAAGGAGTTAAGTATTCTGGATGTAACCTGGAACAAAACTCTCCTTCACTGCTTTGTACCATGATATTTGAGGAGTGGAAAAATAAATGTGTAATTAACAAGAAAATCCAGGCAAGATGGCGGAGAAGTAGCAGCTGAGACGACATCAGGTAGCAGGAGATCAGCTAGATAGCTTATCAAACCATTGCGAACACCTACAAATCCAACGGGGGATCGAAGAGAGGAAGAACAGCACTTCTGGAAACAGGAAATCGACCACTTTCTGAAAGGTAGGACTGGCGGAGAAGTGAATCAAAAGCGACGGGAGGATAGACCGCGGGGGAGGGGCCGGCTCCCGGCAAGCGGCGGAGCCACGGAGCACTAAATCGGGACTTTTAAAAGTCTGCTCCACGGAGGGACATCGCTCCAGAGGCTAAACCGGGGTGAAGCCCACACGGGGTCAGTGTGGCCCCAGGTCCCGCAGGGTCACAGAAGGATCGGGGGTGTCTGAGTGTCGCAGAGCTCGCAGGTATCGGAGCGGGAAGCCGGCTACAGAGACAGAGCCAGGGAGTGAGCTCTCAGCTCGGGGTTACCTGGAACCGGTCGCAGGCTAGGTGAGCTCAGAGCGCGGCCAGAGGCCAGGGAGACGTGAGTGGGCCGGGGCTTTTCTCTGAGGAGTGGAGCCCCGAATCTCAGCTCTTCCTGGCCGGAGACTGGGCGGCCGCCATCTTCATCCCCGTCCTCCGGACTCTACGGAAAGCGCTCAGGGAACAAAAGCTCCAGAAAGCGAACCCAAGCGGATTACTCAGCCAGGCCCCTGGTAAGGGCGGTGCAGCTCTGCCTCCGGCAAAGACACTTGAGAATCACTACAACAGGCCCCTCCCCCAGAAGATCAAAAGAAATCCAGCCAAGACCAAGTTCACTTAACAAGGAGAGCAGCGGAACTCCAGAGGAGGAGAAAGCAAAGCGCGGAATTCGTGGCTTTCTCCCCATGATTCTTTAGTCTTGCAGTTAATTCAATTTTTTCTTTAAAGGGCATTTTC
>PISX010020191.1:0-34505 GCA_004024625.1 Mellivora capensis | reverse complement strand
GCGAGCACAGGCAGACAGAGTGGCAGGCAGAGGCAGAGGGAGAAGCAGGCTCCCCGCCGAGCAAGGAACCCGATGTGGGACTCGATCCCAGGACACTGGGATCATGACCTGAGCCGAAGGCAGCCGCTTAACCAACTGAGCCACCCAGGCGTCCCGTGGCTTCTATCGTTAAGGTGTTTATACCCGGAACCATACTAGGAACTACTGGGGCTTTTATTCCCAGAATGAAGTCCGTGGATGTAAGCAACAATATGGCTACCTAGGCAATATGGAGTTGCTCTGGCTAAGCAGGCCCTAATAGTTAAACAGGTTTTAACATTCAATTGGCCCTAACATTCCCCCCCTTTTCTTTGGAGATTAGTCAATTCTTTGACTCTTCAGCCAGTTCTTGAGGGTGAAAAACAGGCTGACCTGAGTTGTCGTTAACCTTGAGTGTTGTTCCAACCGCTGTTTTTCTGATTTTTCTATTGGGCTGCTTTAGGCCGATGAGGTGTCCCCTGGCTGCTGCTGAGTAGGAACAGGGTTAAAAGTGACCAAGTTATGAAATGCTTTTGAGTCTTACTTTTAGTCCACAGATAGTGGGGTCCACCAGCAGTGGCTCCCATTTTGGGGAGGCGTTCTTGTTTTCGGCTCGTTTGACGTGACATGCGATTGGCCGTGGGGGTGGTCAGGATGACAGTGAATGGCCCCTTCTAACGAGGCTCCAAGTTTCCCACTTGGTGGTGGCATATCCAAACCAAGTCTCTGGGTTGGTAAGGATGTGGTTCCACCTCCATCTCCGTCTCAGTGTAGGCAGCTCAGATCCCTGCGTGGGCTCTTTTTAAGACAGACTGTAGCGCCTGCAGTAACTGGAGTACAGACCGATCAGTCATTTCTGTTAGGGCAACCTCTTGTAGCCATGGGCGTGAGGGGGTCTCCTGAACATTATTTTAAATGAGGTAACCTTGTTTAAGTAGGGTGTACATTGCGCCCTAAGGAGGGCAAAGGGAAGAAGATCCACCCATCCACCGCCAGTCTCCAGAATTAGCTTTGTCAAGGTCTCTTTAAGAGTCCGGTTCATTCTCTCTACTTATCCAGAGTTCTAGGGCCGGTAGCCACAGTGTAGTTTCCAATTAGTGCCCATGGCCTTGGCCAATGTCTGTGAGACTGAACTCACAAATGCAGGGCCGTTGTCTGACCCAATCGCGAGAGGCAACCCAAACCTAGGAATTATTTTCTCTAGTAGCTTTTTGGCTACCATTCCTGCCATTTCATGTTTGGCGGAAAAAGCCTCTACCCAGCCTGAAAAGGTATCCACAAAAACTAACATATACTGTGTCCATACTTTCCCTGTTTCATCTCTGTAAAATCTACTTCCCAATAAATTCCTGGTTCCCTTCCTCTCTCTTTTTCCTCTTCCCATCCTAGTTCCTCCCGCATTTACTGCCTGACATTGAGCACATTTATCAACCACATCCTGAGCCATACACTCTAATTTAGAAACCTGGAACTGTTTACCCATGAGCTCCTTTTAAGCTTGCATGTCCCTAAATGAGTGCCCTGATGTATTTGGCTTACTAATTTTTTTTTCCTTGTCTCCAAGGAAGAATTAACTTTCCTGCCCTAGTCTTAGCCCAATCCCCTTCATAGTCTAATTTAGTCCATTTTTGTAAATATTTTAAACCTTCCTCTGAATAATCTGGTTTTTCTGGTAGGGCTGGAGCTGGGAGTGTAACCAGTTCTTGAGCCATTTCCCTGGCTGCTTGCTCTGCTGTTCCATCTGCGAATTGGTTTCCTTTTGAAACCAGATTAGTCCCCTTTTGGTGCCCTGGGCAATGCATAACGGCCACCTCTTTGGGTCCCAAATAGCCTGGAAGAGAGCCAATATTTCTTTTCAGTTTTTAATTCCTTTTCCTTCTGCTGTTAATAGGCCCCTTTCTTTATAAATATCCCCATGGATATGGAGAGTAGCAAAGGCATACCTGCTGTCTGTAGAGATGTTGGCAGTCTTACCCTTGGCCATCTGCAGTGCCTTGATGAGTGCAATCAGCTCTGCTTTTTGCGCAGAGGTTCCATGTGGCAGGGCTGCCATCCAGAGTTCCTGTTCAGGAGAAACCACCGCAGCCCCCGCATACCTCTTTCCATCGACCATGTAGCTACTCCCATCTGCGAACAGAGTCATCTCTGCATCCGGGAGGGGAGTGTCTCTGAGGTCAGTCCTTATTCCTGTGATCTGGGTTAGGACCTCCCCTCAGTCGTGTGGGTGGTCAGCTAGCTTTTCTGGCAGCAACGTGGCTGGATTTAGCACTGCTGGGGGCCTGAAAATCACTTTCGGTACATTGAGGAGGAGGGCTTGATACCCTGTCACTCGGGCGTTTGTCATCCACTGGTCTGGTGGGGTCCGGAGGAGGTCTTTGATAGTGTGAGTAGAGGTCAAGATGAGATTTTGACCCAAAGTTAATTTACTTGCATCCTTGACCAGGAGGGACGTGGCAGCAATTGTGCAGAGGCAAGGGGGGAACCCAGCCCCTACTGGATCTAGTTTTTTTATGCTAAGATAGGCTACTGGCCTTTGCCAAGGCCCCAGAGTCTGAGTCAAAACTCCTTTGGCCACCCCTGCCTTTTCATCTACATACAAGTGGAAGGGCTTGGTAACATCTGGGATGGCCAGTGCTGGGGCACTCAGTAAGGCTGTAAATCAAAATGCTCCTTCTGCCTCAGCTGTCCACTCCACCGTAGTGAGGCCACCCTTAATCAGTTCGTAGAGGGGTCAGGCAATCTCCTCGAACCACGGTATCCACAGTCTGCAGTAGCCCACTGTCCCAAGAAACTCCCTCACTTGTTGGGGCGTGGTGGGGCAGGGGTATCGGGTGATCACCTGTTTCCTGGACTCAGACAGTGAAGCACTCCCTCATGGAGATCAAAGCTTAAATAAGTGGCATGGCTCTGACAAAGCTGTGCTTTTTTTGCTGACACCCAATACCCTTTTTTCCTGCAGAGTCTTTAAGAGAGCTCTCGTCCCTCCCCCCGCCCAAACATGACTCATAGTTCTCAGCGGCTATTAGCAAGTCATCAACATACTGTAACAAAGTGACTGTGACTCCCAGGTCCTCGTGTAGGGTCTCGTCGAAGATAGTGGGTGAATTTTTGAATCCTTGGGGAAGTCTTGTCCAGGTAAGCTGGCCCTGGAACCCTTCCTGTGGGTCAGATCACTCAAAAGCAAAGAGGGGTTGAGACTCCCTTGCCAAAGGTATGCAGAAAAATGCATCCTTGAGATCTAAGATGGTATACACAGTTCTTTTGGGGGCCTAGGAGGGAGAGTAGGGTATAGGAGTTGGGCACCGTCGGGTGGATATCTTCAACCCATTTGTTAACTTCCCCCAAGTCCTGAACGGGTCGGTACTCCCCAGTTTCAGCCTTTCGACGGCCAGTAAAGGTGTGTTCCATGGAGACTTGCAAGGAACTAGGATCCTGTCTCCTCAGAGGCGGTTAATGTGTTTTCTGATCCCTTCCTTTGCTTCCCAGGGGAGGAAGTACTGCTGGTCTTGAATGGCTGTAGCTGTTGCTTTTAATTGTACCACTACTGGAGGCCATCCCTTGGCCAGGCCAGGAGGCCTCCCTTCTGCCCAGACTTCTGGAAATTCGACCTGTAGGGTTTGGAGAAGGCTTCCCTCCCTTATCTCCTCTGGTTTTTAGACTGGCTCGTAAAGGAGGTGTTCATCTACTATTGCCACAAGCATCTGCATAGTAGGTTGTCCCAAAGTCACGGTCATGTCTCCTTCCAAGAACTGAATGGAGCCCGTAGTTTGTGGAGGAGATCTCTTCCCATCAGGTTATACGGGGCATTAGGGAGGACCAAGAATTGATGTTTGACTAGTCCCGAGGCCAAATTTAAAGTCCTTTCTGTTGTCCATTTCTGTCTTTCTGTGCCATTTGCCCCTTGTACCCAGACTTCCTCTCCAGATAGTTTTCCCATAGGCTTTAGTAATGATGAAAATTGGGCTCCCATGTCCACCAAAAAATCAATTGATTTCCCCTCCACCTCAATTTTAACCCAAGGTTTGGGGAGGGGCTCCGAACCATGGCCCCTTCAGTCTTTGGTGGCCAGCATTGCCGTTTTCTTCTTAGGGCACTCTCCAGCCCAGTGTCCTTTTTCCTTGCAGTAAGCACACTGATCTGAATCTAAGCCTTCCCACCTGCTTTCTCTGTGTTTAGGCTTTTCTTTCCATTGACCATCTCCTACCTGCCTTTTTCTTTTCCACTGACCTTTTTTTTTTTTTTCCCTGTCTCCTTCCCGCCTCATGTAATGCCAGAACTTTAACTATTTTTTTAGTCTGTTTTTCATCTTCTTGTGTATCCCTGTTGTTAAACACCTTTTCTGCTATTCCCATTATCTCAGTCCGATTCTTCCCTTCAAATCCTTCAATTTTCTGAAGTTTCTCCTTATATCTGGTGCTGACTGACTGGCAAAGGCAAGATTTACTGCCCTCTGATTTTAACATTTACTTGAATGGATTACCAATATAGATTTGCCGCTGGCGGGGATTTTCTTGGTCCCCTGACCACCTAGGGGGACTTGAACACCCTGGCAGGTCCCCTGACTACCTACGGGGATTTGAACCCCCTGGCAATATCCCAGTGGAGGGATGGGCCGTCCCCACATCCACTCCAGCCCTGGGGAGCAATGCTGCATCCAGCTTCTCCCCGGTGGGCTATACCCTGGAGCTCCGCAACCAGACAGATCAGATCCTGCAGGATAAAATCTCGAAATCTTACCTCCGGAGGGTTTTCCCAGAAATTCTGATGATGATTCAGTTCTCGTCCTTTAATCCCGGATGAGCCCCCAGAATGTTGAGGTCCATTATCAAAGGAACGAGACTGAGACAAAGTTTAAGTTATGCAAAGCCTTATTCTATGCCAAGCATTAGAAGTTAGATTGACTGGCCAGGGGAATGAGACTGAGACAAAGTGAAAGTTATGTGAAGCTTTATTCTATGCCAAGCATTAGAAGTCAGACTGACCAGCCAGGGCCACCTCTGAAGAGAACAATCCCTTCCCAATCTCACAGGCTGGTTTTATAGGGCATAACCGCAAACCTAAAGTACATGGCTTCTATTGTTAAGGCGTTTACTCCTGGAATTGATACCCAGAACCATACCAGGAACTACTGGGGCGTTTATTCCCGGAATGAAGTCCGTGGATGTAAACAACAATATGGCTACCTAGGCAATATGGAGTTGCTCTGGCTAAGCAGGCCCTAATAGTTAAACAGGTTTTAACATTCAATTGGCCCTAACACTCACCCCCAATTTGTGCTCTCTTTCTCTCTCTCTCTCAAATAAACAAAAATAAAATCTTAAAAAAAAAAAAAAAAAAAAAGAGGTAGTCAGTGAAAGTGGGGAGAAGGGAACAAATACTGGATCTGGATAGGCAGACAGGACCCGAGAGGAAACAGAACTGGCTGGAATTGGTAGGCTCTGACCCCAGAGCACAACTTTTTTTACTCTTTGCCTTCTCTAAACATTCTTCCGGGGATGGGGTTCCACAATGCCTTATTCTGAGCAGAAGAGAGAGACTGCAGTGAAATCAGAAAATCAGAAATCTCCTTCCTTCTGTTTTATATCCTTGTCAAGGTTCTGGCCACTGATCTACCCCTAAGAAAAGGAATGAAGGGCTTCAGAAGAAACCTTGGCAAAGAGGAACCTGATATACAAGTATCCTTCACTGAACTCTTAACTCCTTAAGAACAGAAGCCCAAGGGGAGCCTGGGTGGCTCAGTCTGTTAAATGTCTGCTTTGGGTTCTGGTTATGATCACAGGACCGAATCCCACATTGAGCTACTTGCTCAGTGGGGAGCCTGCTTCTTCTCTGCCTGCTGCTCCCCCTGCTTCTGCTCTCTCTGACAAATAAATAAATAAAACCTTTAAAAAACAAAAGAACAGACGCCCAACTATGAAAGGCTTAATAAGGCAAAGTTACGCCTTAAAATAAGCACACTAGCAAGGGAATTATTCTAGGGGAGGTTAATTTGGTGAGAGGTTTCTGGTTTGGGTTTCTGTCCCCATGTTTTAATAAAACCATTTTGCATCAAAAACGTCTTGAGAATTCTTTCTTGGCCATCGGTTCCAGAGCTCACCCCACTGAACCTCACCTGTATTCCAAAACACATCAAGCCACCCCTGGCAACCACTTTTCTACTTCCTGTTTTTGAGTTTGACTTTTTATTTAGATTTCATATATAAGTGATTAACTCTGCATTATTTGTTTTTCTCTGTCTGGCTTATTTCACTTAGTGTAATGTCCTCAAGGCCCGTCCACGTTGACACAACAGCAGGATTGCCTTCTTTCTAGACAGTTAGGTTGTTCTGTATCTTGGCTATTGGGAGTAATCCTGCAAGGAACATCGGAGTGCAGATACCTCTTCCAACATCCTCTTTCAATTTTTTAAAACTATTGTTGGGTCCCCCAGTAAGGGGTCCATGGTCAAAGGTGCAAGAATGATACAAATCAAAGGTCAAGCAAAGCTTTATTTCATGCCAAGCTTTGAGAATCAAACCGACCATCAAACAGACTGGTTGGGTCCCCCCTTACAGAGAGGGTGACCAATCCCTGCCTCACAGACTAACTTTTATAGAGCAAAGACCATGTGGTTGGGCCTGGCCACACACAGGTGGCCAATGAGATTGTAACACACAGAGAAAGCTGCACAGTCATGCTAGGTCACACATGGGTGGCCAATTGAATTACAATTCACCCCAGAGTAGCCATTTGAACTAGCCTATCACCTTGGTCAGAATTGGCGCCCAAAAGGCAGGGCCCACACTCCTTGGTAGCTAGGGAGACAGTATGCTTGCTCCACTGATTGGATGTCTCCACCTGACCTGACTCATCCCTACATTCAGGGCCGTTATCTCCACCTGACCTGACCCACCCTTGTATTTGGGCTTTGTTACCTGGGACTGGTTTCCCGGACTTGCTTTTTTTTTTTTTTTTTTTAAATTTATTTGTCAGAGAGAGAGGGAGAGAGAGCGAGCGAGCACAGGCAGGCAGAGTGGCAGGCAGAGGCAGAGGGAGAAGCAGGCTCCCTGCAGAGCAAGGAGCCCCATGTGGGACTCAATCCCAGGACGCTGGGATCATGACCCGAGCCGAAGGCAGCTGCTTAACCAACTGAGCCACCCAGGTGCCGGACTTGCTTTTAAGTAAGTTCCTCTGGGGGGAGGGGGCAGGGTCAGTTTAAGTTTTACTGCATAAACAACAAAATAGCTGTTCAACGGGAGTGGAGCTGCTCTGGCTGAATAGGCCCTTACAGTGTGTCCCCTGAAGTGAGACTGCTGGTTCATATGATTGCCAATTCTAATTTCTTAAGGAACTTTCATACTTCTTTCTGTCATGTTAGTTTCTTTTTATCTGTCTGCTCTGCTGTCCTGGCTTGCTCTCTGCGGCTGGTTCCCCTCATGGTCATGAAAGGTGACTGCCGCAGTACCAGGCATGACACGAAGATTTAACAATATGAGGGATGAAGAGAGACCACTGCTAGCTACTATGTGTATGTTTTCTGTCACCAGAAAAACTTTCTTCCCAGTCACAAAAGGACAAATAGTATACAATTCCACTTATTTCAGGACTTAGAGGACTTAAATTCATAGGGACAAAAAGTAGAATAGTGGTTTCAGGGACTGAGCGGGGAGAATGTGGAGCTGGTATTTAATGGGTATAGAGTTTCAGCTGGGGAGGATGAAAATGTTCTGGAGAAGGCTGGTGGTGATGGCTGGGCCACAGGGTAAACCTGCTTAACGCCACAGAACCATACACTTCAAATAGTAAAAAGTGGTTGAGTTTTGTTTTTTTGTTTTAAGATTTAATTTTTTCAGGGGCACCTGGGTGGCTCAGTAGTTAAGCAACTGCCTTCAGCTCAGGTCAGGATCCTGAGGTCCTGGGATTGAGCCCCATGGCAGGCTCTCTGCTTCTCCCTTTCCTTCTGCTTCTTCCCCTGCTTGTGCGCGCTCTCTCTCTCTCTGTCAAATAAATATGATTTTATTAAGATCTTTATAAATGTTGTTTCCTCACATGAATTTTTTTAAAAGATTTTATTTATTTGACAGAGAACACAAGTAGGCAGAGAGGCAGGCAGAGAGAGAGAGGAAGGGAAGCAGGCTCGCCACCAAGCAGAGAGCCCGACTCAGGGCCCGATCCCAGGACCCTGGGATCATGACCTGAGCTGAAGGCAGAGGCTTTGACCCACTGAGCCACCCAGGCACCCTCTCACATGAATTTTTTGCTTAAAGCATATCCACCCATTGTTTCCTGACCACATCATCTACCTTGCCTTTGTGAGTTTGCTCACAGTGATAAGGGAACAGAAGCCTGGCTGAGAACAAAGCAAAAGGCTGACACCCTGAAAACTTCCCCCACCCTCATTCCTGGATGGGACATATTGTGACATTCTTTAGGAGTCTCCCAACTATCTTTTTTTTTTTTTTTTTAAGATTTTATTCACTTATTTGACAGACAGAGATCACAAGTAGGCAGAGAGGCAGGCAGAGAGAGAGAGGAAGAAGCAGGCTCCCTGATGAGCAGAGGGCCCGATGCGGGGCTGGATCCCAGGACCCTGGGATCATGACCTGAGCGGAAGGCAGAGGCTTTAACCTACTGAGCCACCCAGGCGCCCCTAGGAGTCTCCCAACTATCTTAATGTTAATACCTTGCTAGAGGAAAAAGCCTTGACAAAGACAAGGCCTCAAGGCATCTGGTATCTTGTAGGTCCTCTTTAGCATATGAAAATTCTATTGAAACCTCCCTTTTTCCTTACCGCCCCCCAAGCCCTGTAGTGTATAACCTGCCACCCCTCACAACCCCAGGGCAGCAGCTCTTTCTGCCCATGGGTCCTGTCCCCGTGCTTTAATAAACCACCACTTTGCAACAAAGATGTCTCAAGAATTCTTTCTTGGTCATCGGCTCCAGACCTTACCCCACTGAACCTCACCTATATTCTTTTTTTTAAGATTTTATTTATTTATTTGACAGACAGAGATCACAAGTAGTCAGAGAGGACAGAGAGACCGGCAGAGAGAGAGGAGGAAACAGGCTCCTTGCTGAGCAGAGAGCCCGAAGCGGGGCTTGATAATCAAAGACCTACATTTCCTTTAAGGCTAAGCTCAAATCCTAACCTTCAATGTTAGCATTTCTCAATTATCCAAGGATTTAGTGACTTACTCTAATCTATGATTTTTATGGTCTGTACCTATTTGGTGCACAACATTTTATATGCATTTTGTTTTTAAGTGTATGTCCTGCCTTCCGAATTAGAGTTTAAACACATTGAATTCAGGGGTCCTGTTTTATGTCTATTTTTATTTTGTTACATATTTATGTACATACATATGTACGTACGTATTTATTTTTAAGGATTCTATCTATTTGAGGGAGGGAAAGAGCATGCCAGCAGGGTGAGGGGCAGAGGGAGAAGCAGACTCCCCGCTGAGCAGGGAGCCTGATGCAGGGCTCCATTCTGGAACTCCCAGATCATGACCTGAATGGAAGGCAGACCCTAAACCAACCAAGCCATCCAGGAACTCCTGTTTTTATTTCAATACTTAATCTAATACTAGAAACTCTCAATGAATATTTATTAGTTTTTGAGGATGATTAGATTTTTAGCATTGATATAATACTACATATAAGGTCGGTGGATCTCTTTAAACTTAATTTAGATTATAGTTGAATAATTTAAGCTGTTAAAATGTGAGAGTAATATTTCCATCAAATTTAATCCTTGTATATATCCATATATACATTTACTGGAATACACACAGAGCCATGATTACATCTTGTTTGTAGATGTACTATGGCTCACTTTACAAAAGCAAATATTACAGTGTGTTCTAGGACACCTGTGCTCACACGAAGAGTTCTTTGAAACTATATTTGGATATACAAGCTATTAAAAGCTTCTTGTACTGAGTGACCTTTCAGGCAGAATTTAGATCAAATACTCATCCTGCTGCTGCCTGTTGCTGAGTGGAAGACAACAGAAAACCCTGGATTCAAACCTCCACTAGGTTTTTTTTTTTTTTCCTTGTTTTGTTTCCTTTCATTTTGCCTTAAGAAGATGAACAATGAAACCACAACCCTGATATCCTTGAAGGAGGCGATGAAAAGGTTCCTAAGGGCTCCAGGGAGGGAGCAAGCATTGTCTGCTTTACTGGGAAGATGGGTAAGAGAAGAATAAAGACTAAAAACAGGCAAAGAACTATAGATATGCTAATTAGAATTCTATCTCTGTTTAAAGTGGTTTAAGTTTAAACCAGTTTATATTTTTTAACCAGGTTAAAAAATATAAATTAATAATAAAAATTATTTCCATTCCAGGTGAATTCATTCAATTAATGCATGTGCTATATTCTAGGTATACAAAATAGGTAAAACATGGTTTCTGTCCTCAAGGAGTTCAAAGCCTATAGGGAGAACATAAGTATTCAAAAATACTAGAATTTAATGTGATGTTCCTAAAGAGCCCTGAGGACAGGAAGAAAGGATCAACTAATTTTGCCTTTTATACTAGGAAAAGGAACCCTTTATAGAGAGACATTTAAGTTAGATCTTAAAGTGTGAGTAAAGGGTTATGAGAAAGAAAAATATGGGAAGGAATTCTGGGGTGAGGAAAAGTATATGGAAGCCACAGACACCTGGAATCCCATGCTCTTTTCAGTCAGCTGCTAGATGCTCACGTGATTAGTGACTAGGCTATGAAAGGACTGGCAGAATATAGGAGCAAAGGTTAAGGGTTTTATGTTTATCCTCCTGAAGATACTCAGTTTGGCTCTAACTGTATCAATGGGCAACATGGATAATCGGTTGAGTTACATGAACAGAATTATTTCAGAAGCACATTTCTAGGGACGCCTGGGTGGCTCAGTCAAGTGTCTGCCTTTGGCTCAGGTCATGATCCCACACTGAGTCCCACATTGGGCTCCTTGCTCAGTGGGGAGGCTGCTTCTTCCTCTGTCTGCCCCTCCCCCGCTTGTGCTTTTTCTCCTTCTCTCTCTCTCTCACTGACAAATAAATTAATAAAAAAAATTTTTTTTAAAGCAACATATTGGGGTGTCTGTGTGGCTCAGTTGGTTAAGCGTTCACCTTCGGTTTAGGTCATGATCCCAGAGTCCTGGGATGGAGTCCTGCATGCATCAGGCTCCCTACTTCTCCCTCTCCTCTCTCTCACTATTTCTCTCTCTCTCTTAAATAAATAATAAAGTCTTTAAAAAATGGCAGCAGCATATTTCTAGAGGATGGATTAGTAGTAGCAGAAATTGAAAGCAAGGATTCAGTTAAGCTACTGCAATCCTAGGTCAAAGTGAAAGACAGTTATTAACTGGCTTAGTGGTGATAGAGAGGAAGGGATAATTTAGAGGCATTAATGGAGAGGGAGACAAAAAAGGTAAAAATTATTCTGAGATTTTTAGTTCAAGTAATTGAATAGATGGTGGTATCACTAATCTGGGGAATTGTAGAAAACAGACTTGAATTTGCAGACATGTGGTTTAGGATTTATTTGGAATGGTGTGGGAATGCTTTTTGGTGAGAGGCTTCCAAAAAACTCAACAATTGTGAGCTTTTACATTGACTTGACAAGCTAGAGATGACCTATAAGCAACATAATCTTAAAGGTGTCAAAGTTAATACAAAACAGTATGCCAGATGACATTGCAAAACACCAAACATTTCATAGTGGGCCTTATCTGTATATAAATAAAATATCCTGAACAGTGAGAAGATTCCACCATAGTAATTTCTGATGATGGGGGTGTGGGATAGTTAGCCTCTCAGTTTAGGACCATTGAGTTTGACATCTCCACCCAGGTGGAGATGCACAAAACATAAAGATATGGGTCTAGAGCTTTGGAGAGATGTGGTACCTGAAGCTTAATTAGCCTTAAGATAAAGTGAGGACTAAGAAGAAAAAATGGTAAAGGACAGAACCTGGGCGTAGAAGAACTGGGACATAGAAGCTCAGGGATATGGTATGTATATTTGTGTATCACTTCTTTCATGAAAAAAAATGTGGGGTCCTTCAGGCAAGAGAGTTGTGTTGTTTCAGTTCTCTGTGATTCAGTTTGACATAATTCCGGTGCCACAGCGCCCCCTGACGATTAAGGCTGTTTAGAGCTACCCAAATGCCCACATGGGGTTACACAGCTCAGCAACTCATTCACAACAGGGATGTCGATCATATGAGATGTATTTTATTACTTCTGTCTAAGGTCTTTTCTAGGTATTAGGGAATAGGTGTAAGGATGTCCCAGAAATAGTCTCTTTTTTTTTTTTCAAAATTTTTTCTAATGTATTCATTTGACAGGGAGAAGGACACAAGCACGGAGAGTGGGAGAAGGAGAAGCAGGCTTCCCACTGAGCAGAGAGCCCGATGTGGGGCTCAATCCCAGGACTCTGGGATCGTGACCTGTGCCAAAGGCAGACGCTTAACTACTGAGCCACCCAGAAATAGTCTCTGATTCCCTCCCTCAAACAGCTTACAATTTCATTCATGAAATGCTAACTCTAAAAATAAAGCAGGTGGTGGGGAGTGACAGGTAGTGGAGGCAGTCCCTGTGAAAATTAAGTATTTGGCTGGGTGATCTCCGGGCAGAAAGGCTAGCAGATTCAAACAAACAGTGGAAAGTGAGCTTATCCTTGAAGGTAGGATAGGATTTGGGCAGTCAGAGCAGAGTAGAGAAAGCAGAGCACCTTATTAAATACAGGTCCCAGCACTGGCTAACTATGACATTGGGTCTCAATCTCTTGGAGACTCAATTTCCTTATCTGTAAAGTTTTTTTTTTTTTTTTTTTTAAGTAATCTCTATGCCCATGTAGGGCTTGAACTCATGACATGGGATCAAGAGTCCCACGCTCTTCTGACTGAGCCCCCTAGGCGCCCCTCAGTTTCTTTATCGGTAGAATGATAAAAATTACTGCTTCACTTCTTATGGCTGTTGTGAGAATCAAAGTAATGCTTGTATTTAAAGTACTTCTTTCTTTAAAGTAGGCTCTATGCCCTGTGTGGGTCTTGATCTCAAGACCCTGAGATTGAGAGTTATAGGCTCCACTGACTTAGCCAGACAGGCGCCCCTAAAATACTTCTGAAAGTATAAAATATAATACAAAATCAAGAGGTGGCAGATAATTCAAGTAATTAGATCATTAAAAGTTTGGCAATATAAGGAACATAGGAATTAGGATGATGGCTAAAGAGAACGGCAAATAGGAATATCTATCCATCATCTTAAATTTAAATAGCTACCCCAATTAATAGTGATTATAAACAATGTATTAGAGCTTTAAGGCAAAACCTTAGTTTTGTCCCTTGACCTAAAGTCTCCCTTGATTCTTTTATCCTATAGATTAGACCACAAACTCCAAGGTTTAGAAGCACAGTTTAAAGAAATGGACTTCACCAAGGATAGTCTGACCTGGAGATTTGAACAGCACAGCAAGGCTTTGGCAAGCCAGGCAGCCCAGGATGAGCTGTGGAGAGCAGTTCTGGCCCCCAAGTGAGTATGCAGTGAGAAATCGGTGGAATTTTGTGGCTTTGTGAGAGCTTGCAGCAGTCATTCTAAACTTGAATTTCAATGGATTGTGAAGAAATGCTATTTTCTGAGGTCAATTCATTCAAAAAAGTTTAACTTGAGCAGCCGTTCATATGCCAGCACTGTCATATACATCTTGCCACAGTGTCTCTTGTTTGCCAATGTCTTGCTTAACACAGAGATGGGTGATGTAAGTCCTCTACTTTTGAGAAATGCATAGTATGAATGGCCTGAGAACTAAGCTATCCTGTATAGTGCAGGTCCTAGTTCTAAAATATTTTCTAAAATAATTTCTAAAATGGTTCTTCTCATGGGTTTGTATCCAAGTAGAATTATTTTGTTTGTTTGTTTGTTTATTTGTGCAGAAAGAGTTCTACTGATTAAGAAGCTCTCCACATTTTTTGTAGATTCACTTCAATGGAACTGAATATTTTATACAGCTACGTCGCTGAAGTTCTCATCTGCTTGCACACTCGTGTGCTTGACAAGCTGCCAGACCTGGTGCGAGGTCTTCCCACCTTAGCATCTATCCTGAGACGAAAAGTCAAGAACCAGCGCGTTGGAGTTGTGTGGGAGTCTGTCCTGGAGGAGTGTGGGCTGCAAGAAGGAGATATCACAGCCCTTTGTACCTTCTTTATTGCCCATGGCCACAGGGCAGAATACTATGGTGCTAAAGTGAGGCAGATGTATATCAGGGATGTCACCTTCCTAATCACTAACATGGTAAAGAATCGGGCTCTGCAGGATGGTTTGCTGAAGGCTGTTCAGATTATTGAGAAGGGGAAAGCAGTGAGGGCCCCCGAAGAGCAAAAGTCATCACTAAAAGAGTTGCTACCATCAGTCAGAAACTAATTTTGATGACCATGAGATTCTACTTCTAGGAATTTATCTTGCAAATGGGGGGAAAAGATGCATGTACAATTTATTACAGGCTTATTTTTATAGCAAAAGTGAGGGAAGCCTTAAATATGATAAATTGATACAATGGATACTTTTTGTGTAGCAATATTAGAGAATGAAGAAGTTCTTTGTGTAACTGTAAAATGATATGGAGCTATCACCAAGATGTATTGTTTTCAAATATTTCCTATATATTGTGAAGTAGGAAAAAAGGGCAAAAACAAATACACACACACACACACACACACGAGCTAATATATATACAAAGTTCATAAACTTTTTCTGGAGAGATATATTAGAAAGTAAGAACATTGGTTGTGTCAGGGAAAAAAACGAAGAGGCTAGGGGTCAAAGGTAGGAGGAATTATTTCCACTGTTACTCCATTTTGTACATTTTTGAACTTTGAGCCATGTGAATGTACTACATACTAAATGACAAAAAACAATAAAAACACCTAATATATACTGTATGTTGTGCATTTTTCTTCTCTGGTACACTACCATAGTTATTTTACACTGGAAAGGGAACTCTTACACATTGACTATATATTAGAATATTTACTGGGGCACCTGGCTGGCTCAGTTGATAAGAGCATATGATTCTTGATCCTCAGGGTTGTGGGTTCGAGCCCCACATCGGATACAGAAATTACTTAAAAATAAAATCTAAAAAATTTTTAAAAAATTTATTGAACACCAAATGCCATGTACCAAGTGCTGTGAATAACAGAAACATTTAAAAATGCAGACCCTATCTCCCAAGTAAAGGTTAAATGCTTATGCTTTATTTGAGATGTATAAATTCAGATTAACCAAAATGAGGCGACACTCTGGAAGGAGTTAGGCAGAGGATTCAAAGTAATACAATATGATGTGTTACCTTGCTGGCCCCTCTTTGAAAATGAGCCATGAGACATAGCAGCTTGCTTGGTAGATAAATGCACTCAGTCTTGGAGCATCTGGGTGGCTCAGTCGGTAGACCATTTGACTCTCCATCTCAAGGTTGTAAGTTTGAGCCCCATTTTGGGTGCAGAGATTACTTAAAAATAACATATTGAAAAAAAAAGTGCAGTCTTGACCTCTCCAGACACACTGTTTGGAGAAACCATGCCTTGGGAGGAAGATGGAAAGGGCATTTTTCCGTCATGCTCACTTAGTCTATTGTTTTCAGTTGGCTGACATTTGTTCCTTGGAGAGTGACCCCCCCCCCCATACTTCCAGAATGCATCATTTAAGCCCTCCCAGCAGCCAGTGAGAAGCCAGTGCCTGCCTTGTTCAGTGCAGTGCTTTACTGGAATTCTGAAGTGAAGGAAGAGATTCTAGAAATGCAATAGGTCAGCCTCAGGCAGAGCAAGGGACAGTGGGTCCAGAAAGTGAACAAGGCCAAGGAAATCTAAGGAAGCATATTACATAAACATAAATATCTGAACATAGAAATCAAAATGCAAGAGTTACATAATAAGACTACAAAAAACCCACTATCATTAAGCAATACATGACAGGGTGAGTTCAGAGGAGGGTTATCACTGTGTGATTGAGAAATACTTCCTGGAGGAAGCATACTGAATTGATCCTTCAAGTAGGCAAAACAACAAAGTAAGACATTAGGATGAATTAAGATTTCAAACTATGGCCTGAAAGCACAAGATCTGGATGCCAGTGACTAGATCATAGTTGAATGTTTTAAAAAATAATGGGAGAAGGGCAACTGGGTGGCTCAGTCAGTCGGGTGTCCATCTCTTGGTTTTAGCTCAGGTCATGATCTTGGGATCGTGGGATCCAGCCTCAAACTGGGCTCCACGCTCAGCACAGAGTCAGCTTGAGTTTCTCTCCTCTCTCATGCCCATCCCCACTGCACTCATGTGCTCTCTCTCTCTCAAATAAATAAATAAATCTTAAAAAAAAAAAGAATAATGG
Source organism: Mellivora capensis (assembly GCA_004024625.1). Lineage (NCBI taxonomy): Eukaryota > Metazoa > Chordata > Mammalia > Carnivora > Mustelidae > Mellivora > Mellivora capensis. Next base: position 18,132 of record PISX010020191.1, on the reverse strand, counting down.
GATATTCCACAGGGAAAAGAAAGTTGGAACCATATTAGTGAGCGTAAAATATTAGACTAAGGTGTTGATATCATGGACAAGTAGATGACAACCAAAGGTTTCTGAATTCACATTAAAACGAAACAAAAGCTCTCAAAGTGTTCTACCAAGGGCCCACACCTCCTTGCTTTGGCTCCATCTAGAAACCATCTGGCCAACTTCCATAGCCTCAGCAAGCCCAAAAGACCTTAAAGACTGTATTCATACAGTGATTTTTTTTCTTTTGCTTTACATCTAAGTAACATTTCCTCAAAAAACTCAGGCCTGCTTTTTGTTGTTTTTCAAAAAATTTCTTATTGTGATAAAATACATACAACATAAAATTTACCCTCTTAACCACTTTTAAGTGGACAGTTCAGTGTAGTATATACATTCATAATATTGTGCAGCCATCACTACCATCCATCTGAAAATAAACTCTGTACCCATTAAACAATAACTCTCCTGGCCCTTGGCAACCATCATTCTATTTTCTGTCTCTTGGTTTTGTTCTGAAGTACTAGGGATTGGTCTATTTAATCCCCGTGGTTTTTCTAGCCAAAACCTACATTTTTTTTAATTTAAAAAAATTTAAGTAATCTTTACACCCAATGTGGGGCTCATGCTCACATGAGATCAAGAGTCACATGCTCCACCTACTGAGCCAGCCAGGCATTCCAAAACCTACTTTTTTCATAGAATTCAAAACAGTAGGATCAGGTGTCAGGATAAGAACTTAGTATCAAAGTGAAAAAACTTATTTCAGAATGCATAAAATGTTAAAATATTTTTTCACTTCCTTTGTAATTTTGATTGTTCTAGATTGAAATTTAATAATACAGGAGTACATCATAAATGATGCACATGACAGCTAAACCCCAGGATTGAGGCAGCCCTGTAGTTTGTTTTCTAAGCCCTATGAAACTGCTATGTCAATGAACGGATGATTTAAAAGGATTATCCACCACAACCAAGTGGGATTTATTCCTGGGCTGCAAGGTTGGTCAACATCTGCAAATCAATCAATGTGATACACTATATAAATAAAAGGACGGACAAGAACCATATGATCCTCTCAGTAGATGCAGAAAAAGCATTTGATAAAGTATAGCATTCTTTCTTGATTAAAACTCTTCACGGTGGGATGCCTGGGTGGCTCAATCGGTTAAGCATCTGCCTTCAGCTCAGGTCATGATCCCAAGGTTCTGGGATCAAGAGTCCTGCATCGGGCTCCCTGTTCAGTGAGGAGTCTGCTTCTCCCTCTGCCTGCCGCTCTCTGTGCTCTCCCTGTCTCTTACAAATATACAAAAACCTTGTGCTCGCTTCAGCAGCACATATACAAATATACAAAAACTTAAAAAAAAAAACCAAAACACCAAAAAAACAACTCTTCACAGTGTAGGGGTAGAGAGTACATACTTCAATATCATAAGAGCCATTTATGATAAACCCACAGCCAGTATCATTCTCAATGGGGAAAAACTAAGAGCTTTCCCTCTACAGATAGCAACACGGCAGGGATGTCCACTATCACCACTGCTGTTCAATATAATACTAGAAGTCCTAGCCTCAGCAATCAGACAACAAAAAGAAATAAAAGGCATCAGAATCAGCAAAAAAGTCAAACTCTCACTCTTTGCAGATGACATGATACTCTAAGTGTAAAACCCAAAAGACTCCACCCCAAAATTGCTAGAACTCATATAGGAATTCAGTAAAGTATCAAGATATAAAATCAATGCACAGAAATCAGTTACATTTGATGTGAATGGAACCAGAGGGTATTATGCTAAGCAAAATTAGTCAATCAGAGTAAGACAATTATCTTATGATCTCACTGATATGCGGAATTTAAGAAGGCCAGGATCGTAGGGGAAGAGAGGAAAAAATGAAACAAGATGAAACCAGAGAGGAAGACAATCCATAAGAGAATTTTAACCCTAGGAAACAAACTGAGGGTTGCTGGGGAGGTTGCTGGGAGGGATGGCGGGGATCAGTCATGGACATCAGGGAGAGTATGCGTTGTAATGTGCACTGGGTATTCTATAAGACTGATGAATCACAGACCTGTACCCCTGAAACAAATAATTAAAAAAAAAAGATAAAAAATAAAAATAAGGAATGGATGGAAAATAAGATGGGCATACTAATGCTTCAGCAAATCTTGACTTAAATCTGAACAAAATTTTCTCCCTTATTCCTGAGGCCTCCCCTCCCTTTCACTTGTTTTTCTGTAGAATCCTTTGTTCCAAAAACCTGGTATCCATGTTGATACTCAGTATCGAGACTTGGAAGGCCCAAAGCAGCGCTAGTCCTGAGACCACCTCGAAAACAGAAGCAACGCGAGGCCAGCCCCTACCAGATTCCTGTCAAAACTGCCAGATCCTACAGTTTCCTAAGAAACCCGTCAGCCTTTTGGCCTGGGCAGGCTGGCAGTCTTCTAAGGCATTAGTCTGCTGCAGCCTTCTTCGCCTGGCAAAGTAATAAACTATCTTCCTTCTTTATACCCAAGCTCTGTCTTCGCCTTACATATTTCGGCCCCAGAGCACAAGAGGTCAGTTTGGGGGACGCCTGGGTGGCTCAGTCGGTTAAGCGGCTGCCTTCGGCTCCTGGGATCGAGTCCCACATCGGGCTCCTTGCTCGGCAGGGAGCCTGCTTCTCCCTCTGCCTCTGCCTGCCTCTCTGCCTGCCTATGCTCGCTCTCTCTCTCTCTGACAAAAAAAAAAAAAAAAAAAAAGAGGTCAGTTTGGGACAACACCTCAAAGGGAAGGCAATCCTAAACCTATCTCCGGGCCTCAGACTTCAGAAGGGGTGGGTTATAGGAGGCGGTGGCAGTGGGTGTTAAACTGTAGCAAGTCTGCGGATTCTCCGGCTACATCCTTTCTAGGAGATAACCTAGGAGATGCTTTCCTAAGAACTCTGGAAAGCGACCTGAGAGGTTTGGTACAAGATAGCAGAAACAGAAAAGTAGTCTGAGGACCAGATTTTAAGAAGAGGGAAGAATTTTTAAAATTTCTGTTTGGTCTTTAATTTATCTTGACGCCTCCCTTTTCCTGCCAGAGACCAACCTCACGACACTCACCGGTGTCAGCAGTGAAAGGGACTGCAACGTAAGGGGAGGGCCCTCCGCCGGGCGGGAGCGGCGCCGGGCGGGAGCGGCGCAGGGCGGGGCGGGCGGGGCGGACAGGACCCGGAAGTCCCACCCAGCCGAACGTCAGCTGTGTCGGCCCTTGGGCGGTTCTCTGGGTGGGAGGGGCTGTTTGGTTGGGCAGTTGTGACGTCACTGGCCCTTGTCGGGTTGCTACGGCGCCGCTGCCAAGGTTAGGTATTTTGGGCTGAGCGAAGAAAGGGGACTGTGGGCTCGGAGCGCCGGGAAACGGCTCAAGGTGCACGACAGGTGGAACGTGGGGGCTCACGTGCTGCCGCCACAACAACGGTAAAACGGAAGTCGTGCTCCCGCGCAGCCCGGCGCGCGGGCGGAAACAGCGTTCTTCCCGGAGCTGCGGCCCCGAGCTTCGCGCCTGGGCGGCCTCGGGCTCGGCAGCCGGGAGCTACGGAAGCACCCTCCGCGGGTAAGAGGGAGGAGGAGAACTCGGCGCGTCCCTCCCGCCGCGCGGGAGAGCTGGAGCGCACTGCCGGCCTTGCCGCAACGGTTGTGTTAATGCCTCGGAGCAGCCTCGGTCTCCCGACGGAAAGGTTCGTTTCATTACCCGACATTTGTCTTAAACATGGATAAACACGCCGCCTTCCAGGGCAGCCCCGTTTCCCTGGATCGCAAAGCGCCCTTTTGCTTCACGACGTTATGGGATGCTCCCAGTCTCTGAATTCTGATACGCTACTTGGCATAATATTTAAGCACAAAGGTGTTAATTTCCTTTCTCCGTAGTTGGGCCGGAATTAAGATTCTTTCTCTTTCAGGTATTGATGTTGAGTGTGCCTTTTTAGCATATAAAAATGGCTGTACCCAAAAACGCCATCCCCTCCTTGTCGGAATGCCTGTGCCGCATCTGTGTGGAAATCCTAATCGAGCCCATAACACTGCCTTGTCATCACACGCTCTGTAACCCATGCTTCCAATCGACTGTCGAAAAGGCAAGTTTATGCTGTCCCTTCTGTCGCCGCCGGGTCTCTTCGTGGACCCGATACCACACCCGAAGAAATTCTCTTGTCAACATGGAACTGTGGGAATTAATCCAAAAACACTATCCAAAGGAATGCAAGCTTAGAGTCTCTGGGCAGGAATCAGAGGAAATAGGTGAGTAAAAACCAGCGTCCGTGTCGTCTGAAAAATCAAAATCCTTTAACAAGTGAATCACCACTAATCCATTTTCGAAACGAACAAAAAGCCGATTAATATAGTCTGAATCTTTCTTGGAGATTTGGGTTTTATGGGCCCCAAAATGTTGATTGAGGTCGATAGTAACGTTTTGTTCATTGTGGGGATGTCCAGGCTGCATTCGGTTGTTTTTTGGGTTGAAAATGACAAAGAAACAAACCAGAAGAATGGCCCACATAGAGCGTTAAGTCATGTGAAAGTTATATAAATATCCACAGATGAGCAGTAGTCAGTAGAGCAACCCCAGAAGTACAAAAAGTACTGGATTCCTGTATTAGTGTTTCTTTTACTTTCAGTTATTTTCTTTAACTTACTTGACTACAGCACTACATCTCCATTCATTTAATTCTTCCCTTAAGCATGCAGTGAACCTCAAATAGCTTTCAGGGACCAGTTCCATCTAGTTCAGCTATTCTTTTTTTTTTTTAAGATTTTATTTATTCATTTGACAGACAGAGATCACAAGTAGGCAGAGAGGCAGGCGGAGAAAGAGAGAGGGAGGAGGAAGCAGGCTCCCTGCCCAGCAGAGAGCCCTATGGAGGGCTCGATCCCAGGACCCGGGGATCACGACTTGAGCCTAAGGCAGAGGCTTTAACCCACTGAGCCCCCCAGGGGCCCCTAGTTTAGTTATTCTTATATAAGGCTGCCTACCCTGTAGACTCAGTAGCTAGCTATTCAGTGTGCCCCATACTAAACACTTGACTCTAGCATACTTGGGTGATCAGTATGCCAGGCAGTGTTTCTTGTCTAGACTTTGAATATGGTGCTTGCTCTCTGGTGTACTTGGCTTTTTTGGGGAATTACTTTTATTGTGCTAAATATGTGTAACAAATTTGCCATTTTAATGATGTTTTCAGCAGTAGTTGTGCTTTATTAAAACCACTATTGATATCTGCACATAGATTTAATACATTTAAAGTATACAGTTCACTGGTTTTGGTATTTCACATCAGTAGTTTTTCCAGTATTGTGGTAAAATATATATAGCATAGAATTTGCCATTTTAATGATTTTTAGTGCACAATTCAGTGGTATTAATTATATTCACAGTGTACAACCATCACCACTATGTTTCCAAAGTTTTTTTTTTTTTTTAAAGAGTTTATTTATTGAGAGAGCACACACTGAGTAGGGGGCGGGGAGGAGTGTAGATGGAGAAGCAGATTCCCGGATGATCAGGAATCCTGATGCAGGTATCGATCCCAGGACCTTGGAATCATGACCTGAGCTGAATGAAGGCAGACACTTAACTGATTAAGCCACCCAGGTGCCCCTCCAAAACTTTTCCATCACCCCAAATTCCCTAACCATTAGACAGTGACTCTCCATTCTTCTCCTTTCCTATCTTTTCCTCCCAAGTTTCCGTCAACTTTGTGTCCATGAATTTGCTTCTTCTAGATCATACAAGTGAATTCATACAATATATAATCTATTATGTCTGACTTCTCTCACTTGATGTTTCCAAGATTATACATAGTTGTAGCATGTGTCAGTACTTTGTTCCTTTGTAGAGCTGAATAATATTTTACGGATTGTATATATTTTGTTTATATCTTGATCCATTGTTGGACATTTGCATTGTTTCCTTTTTTTGGCTATTTGAGTAGTGCTGATATAAATATTTGTGTATAAGTATTTGAACATTTCCTGTTCTTTGTGTATGTACCTAGGAGTGGAAGTGTTGGGTCATATGGTAATTCTTTTTTTTTTTTTTTAATTTAATGTAGAAAGGATTTTTTTTTTAAGATTTTATTTATTTGTCAGAGACAGAGCACACAAGCAGGGAGAGCCGCAGGCAGAGCAGGCAGAGGGAGAACCAGGCTCCCCGCTGAGCAAGGACTCATGAGGTGAGCTGAAGGCAGATGCTTTTAGTGACTGGGCCACCCAGGCATTCCTCATATGGTAATTCTATGTTTAACTTTTCTTCGAGGAACTGCCAAACTTTTCCATGATGCTGTGCCATTCTACATTCCCACCTGCAGTGTATAATGGTTCCAGTTTCTCCACATCCTCACCAACACTTGTTATCTAACGGTTTTTTGGTGTTTTTTTATTTTTATTTTTTAAATAGCCATCCTAGTAGGTGTGAAGTGGTACCTTAGTATGTGTGTCTTTTTAATTGTCGTAGAGTATGCCTCACAATATTTACCATTTCTGCTGTGGGGTTTTTTTTTTTTAAGATTTTATTTATTTATTTGACAGAGAGAGATCACAAGTAGGCAGAGAGGCAGGCAGAGAGAGGGGGGATGCAGGCCCCCCCCCCAAATGAGCAGAGAGCCCTGGGCTTGATCCCAGGATCTTGAGACCATGACCTGAGCTGAAGGCAGAGGCTTAACCCACTGAGCCACCCAGGCGCCCCTCCACTGTTTTTAATTGTACAGTTCAGTGGCATTAAGTGTAGTCACACAGGTGTACAATCATCACCATTCTTCTCCAGAATTCTTTCATCTTCCCAAACTGAAACTCCGTGCCCATTAAATATTAACTCCTCAGTTTCCTCTCCCTCCAGCCCTTTAATTACCATCCTGTTTCTATGAATTTGACCACTTTAGGTATCTTATATAAGTAGAATCATAGTATTTGTCCTTTTGTATCTGGCTTATTTCACTTAGATGTCTTCAGGGTTCATCCATTTTGTAGCATGTGTTAGAATTGCATTCCTTTCTGTGGCGTCTGTCTGGTTCAGTCGGTTAAGCATTCAGCCCCTTTGATCTCAGCTCAGGTGTTGATCTCAGGGTCGTGAGTTTGAGCCCCTCGTTGGGCTCCATGCCCATTGTGGAGCCTACTTAAAAAAAAAAAAAAAAAGAATTTCATTCCTTTCTATGGCTGATTAATATTCCATTGAATATATTTACCACATTTAGTTTATTCATCACTGGACACATGGGTTAATTCTACCTTTTGGCTATTGTGAATAAGGTCCTGTGAACAGTGGTATACAGGAGGTTTTTTTGAGTTCCTGCTTTCAGCTCCTTTGAGTATGTACCCAGGAGGGAATTGCTGGATTATATGCTAATTCTGCCTTTCGTTTGTTTGTTTTGTGGGTTGTTTTTTTGTTTGTTCGTTTGTTTTGAGAGACTGCCATACTCTTTTCCATAGCAGCTGCACTCTTATTCCTACCAGCAGTGTGCAGGGACTCCATTTTTCCATATCCTTGTCAGCACTTGTTACTTTCTTACTTTCTGGGGTTTGTTTTTATTTTTTTGTTGTTGTTTATTTCAAATGGAGCCATCCTAATGGGTATGAGATGCTATCTCATTGTGGTTTTGATTTGCATTTCCCTAATGATGTTGAACATCTTTTCATGTGTTTTTTGGCCCTTTGTATATCTTCTTTGAAGAAATGTTTTTTCAGGTCTTTTTTTTGCTCATTTTAATTGCTCAGTTTTTAATTTGCTTATTTGTTTTTTTTATTATTGAGTTGTTGGTGTTATTTATTCTAGATGTTAACTCCTTATCAGATATGATTTGCAGATATTTTCTCCCATACCATAGGTTGCAGGTTGCCATTCTACTCTGCTAATTATGTCCTTTGATGCACAGAAATTTTTAAGTTTGATGTAGTCCTGTTTGTCTATTTTTGCTTTTGTTGCTTGTGGTTTTGGTGTTATATCCCAAAAAATCATTATTAATTTCAATGTCATGAAGCTTTTTCCCTGTTTTCTTCTAGGAACTTTATAGTTTTAAGGCCTTATATTTAGGTTTAATCCATTTTGAGTTAATTTTTTTTAAAGATTTTATTTATTTATTTGACAGAGATCACAAGCAGGCAGAGAGGCAGGCAGAGAGAGATGGGGGAAGCAGGACCCCCACTGAGCAAAGAGCCCAATGTGGGCTCGATCCCAGGACCCTGAGATCATGACCCGAGCCAAAGGCAGAGGCTTTAACCCACTGAGCCACCCAGGCACCCTTGAGTTAATTTTTTAAATATGGTCTGGGGTAAGGTCCATCTTCATTTTTTTACATGTGGATATCCAGTTTTCCCAGTGCCATTTGTTGATAAAATTGCTGTTTTAAAGTTTTTAGGTAGTAAATCTGATATCTGGACCCCCTCAAAAATAGTTTCTGTTGATTTATTTCGTTCCTTTGAATTGTCCATACTTTTTTGTTTCTTTGTATGCCTTGTGATTTTTTTTTTTTTTTGCGAATATTGGACATTTGAATGGGGTGATGCTGGAATTCAGATTCTTCCCTTTCCTCAGAGTTTACCATTTTTTGATTATTGAAGGCTATAATAGTCCATTTGTTCACTAGCTTCCCAAACTATTTTTGCCAAGATTATGTGCCATGTATGTGGTCACGTAAGTCTCTGTGCCTTAGCTTGAGTTTAGTTAGCATTTTGACAGATTTCCTTTAATGTCAGGGCTAAAAGAAAAAACAAAAAGAAAACAAAAAAGCACTTTTTGTCTTGGAATGTTGGCTCAGTGTAGAGGTGGTCCTTCAACCCTTAGCCAGGCTTGCACTGAGCCTAGGGATCAGCCCAAGGTGAAAGTCTGGGGGTCTTGTCATGTGTTTTTGGAGCATGTGTCTTGCCCTAGGTATGTTCCACCCCCTATAGAATAGGAACCAGTGTCCCATTCTGAGAATGTGGATATCCTTTAAAACTGCCACTACACTGAGGAGGAGGTGGGACAAGAGTAAAAAAATCTTTCCTACTATTTTGAAGTTGCCTTTTTCTTGATTCACCATTTTCTTGGTTGCTGTAAACCTTTGATTGTTTTCCAGGTTCTGACGATGTTGGCTCTGATAGTTTCTACTTGTTTTTTGATGTTTATATGGAGGGATGAGAGCTTGCTCTGCCATTTTGCTGACAGCACTCCATTGGCCTTCTAAGTGCTTACCACCAAAACTTGTGTGTTTTTTTTAAAAATAAAGATTTTATTTATTTATATCCCCACCACGAGTGGGGGGGAGGGGCTGAAGGAGAGAGAGAAGCAGGGCTCCATCCCAGGATCCTGAGATTGTGACCTGAGCCCTACGCAGATGCTTAACTGACTGAGCCAGGTGCACAAACTGGTGTTAATGCTTCAATTTCTCCACATTCTGTCCTTTTTTTTTTTTTTTAAATTTATTTATTTGACAGAGATCACAAGTAGGCAGAGAGGCAGGCAGAGAGAGAGGAGGAAGCAGGCTCCCCGCTAGGCAGAGAGCCCGATGTGGAGCTCGATCCCAGGACGCCGGGATCATGACCTGAGCCAAAGGCAGAGGCCTTAACCCACTGAGCCACCCAGGCGCCCCTCCACATTCTGTTCTAAATAAGCCTATTTTCTTTGCAGGAGATCTTTGGAGCTCTCAGTTCTTATGGTCTGCCTCTTTCTGTGGGCAAAAGCTGAGTCAGTGTTCTAGAGCTAGAGGCAAGATGATGGCTTACCTCTTTATGAACAGGACAGTAGGCTGGCATAGTAGACTCCAGTCTAATTGGCTTGCCTGCCCTAGAACCTTTGCCCTATAAATGAGCTGTGTTGAGGGTAGTGGGGCCATAGTGTTCTGTACCTGCTGTGCTGGGGGTAACGTTTCTCCTCTGTGCGTTTTAAGTGGGTGGAGGAAGGGAGCCCACAGTCTCTCAGGTCCACTTACCTGGAATTCAGCCTCTGCAACAGTGAGCCAGAAGGGATAAGACATGCTGGCAGTTTGTTTCTCCCAGAGAGTTCCATTTCCCTTTACCTGGAGCTGGGGAGACAGGGAGCCCTGGCTTGGCAACCCCACTTGGAGTGGAGCCTCCCTCTTGTTTAGCTGGGTAGTGGGGGGGGCGGTGGTTATGGCTCAAGTGCCAGAGTTTCTCATTTTTCTTAATGAGATTTAGTAAGTTTTAGGGGAAATATTTCTTCATTTGCTATATGTTCCTAGGACAATTTCCAGTGATTTTTGTAGGACCAGTTATCTATTCTCTAGTTGTGGTTGTTTTGTTGAAGAACTCTTCTACAGATCTCCTCACTTTACTGTACTGGAGGTTGATTCTCCTTGATTTTTCATGTAAATTCTATTGCAGTATAACGTATATACAAAAGTGTACAACTCAGGGGCTCCTGGGTGGCTCAGTCAGTTAAGCATCCAACTCTTGATTTCGGCTCAGGTCACAGTCTCAGGGTTGTGAGATGGAGCCTGCTTGGCTCCCTCTCCCTTTGCCCTTCCTTCCCCTGCCCAAGTGCATGTGCACCTGCTTATGCACGCTTGCTTCCCACCCCCCCAAAGTGTACAAATTGTAAATCTGCAGTTCAGTGAATTTTTGAAGTGAAACTTTCTATATAACCAGCATTCAGGCCAAGACCCAGAACTTTACCAGAACTCCCAAGTTCTCCTTGTGGCCCAGTCTCTAGTCACTTGCCGTCCCTGTAACTACTCTTCTGATGTTTAACACCATAGATTGTTTTTACCTGTTCTGAACCTATTAAAAAAAGGCATCTTGTGTCTTGTGTCTGGCTTCTTTAGATAGTCTATGTATAGCATATATTGGGAAATTGATCCATGATATATGTGACATGGGTTTGTTTTCACTGCTGTATAGTACTATGTTGTATGGATATTAAATAGTGAAAACAATGAAAAATGTTACGTCCATTGATATTGGGCATTTTGGGCTGTTATGAATAGTGCTATAACATTTTTATACTTGTATTTTGGTGAACCTATGTCTACATTTCTGTTGGATATATCTAAGAGTGGAATTTGGGGGTCACAGAGTGTGGATAAAAGTTAAATCCTGGGATGCCTGGGTGGCTCAATAGGTTAGCATCAGCCTTTGGCTCAGGTCATGATACCAGGATCTTGGGATCGGGTCCCACATGGGCTCCTTGCTCAGCAGGGAGCCTGCTTCTCCTTCCTGCAGCTCCCCTGCTTGTGCAGGCTCTCTCTCTCTCTCTGACAAATAAATAAAATCCTTATTTTTTAATATATTTTTAAAGGTGTTTTTTTTTTAATTTATTTGACACAGAGCAAGAGATCACAAGAAGGCAGAGAGGCAGGCAGAGAGAGGGGGGAAGCAGGCTCCCTGCTGAGCAGGGAGCCCGATGCAGGGCTTGATCCCAGGACCCTGAGATCATGACCTGAGCCAAAGGCAGAGGCTAAACCCACTGAGCTCTCCAGGTGCCCCTAAATAAAATCTTTAAAAAAAAACAAAGTTAAATCCTTTCCTGTGCTAGATGAGAATCCATCCTTTGATTAAATCTCTAGTTTTATTTCCCCCAAAACCTGAGGCTAAGAATGTTAATGATGTTACTAGGCAACATTGTTTAATGGGAAAAATGATCCCCAACTGACAAATTGCCCCTCTGTTGGACGGAATTATAAATACTGATTGGGATATTGTGCTTTGTGCTTTTCTGGGAATAATGACTGTTGTAACTGAGCATGTTCCTTGTGAGGAACCTGTGCCTTTATTGTTGCTATAAGAAATGCTGGTTGTTGTAGAGGAAGAATTATCTGGCTTCCTTGTTCTCATGCTATTAGATTAATGCCAGATGTGGTCCTATGGTCATTTTCTGAGTTTAAATGTTGAGTATAGTCTAAGACCACCCCATGGTGGGTATTACAGGTAGAATAGGCCTTAGAAGATCTTGCCAGTTTTCCAGAGTGGTTTGGTTAAAACCACTTATATAACCATTTATAGTCGTACCAGTATGTATGAGAGTTGTAGTTGAACCACATTCTGCCAACACTTGGTTTTTCTTTGTTTCTTTCTTCTTCTTCTTCTTTTTTTTTTTTTTTAAAGATTTTATTTATTTATTTGATAGAGACACAGCGAGAGAGGGAACACAAGCAGGGGGAGTGGGAGAGGGAGAAGCATCGAGCAGGGAGCCCGATGCGGGGCTCAATCCCAGCGAAGGCAGACGCCTAACGACTGAGCCACCCAGGCGCCCTTTTTTTTAAAAGAAATTTTGGTAGTGTACTTTTTTTTTTTCAGCATTTTGTTATAAAAAAATTTTTTTTGAAAAATTTTAAAAATACAGAAAAGTTGAAAGAATTTTATAGTAAACTGTTATATATCCATAACGAGATTTGACAGTATTTTATTTTACTTATTTTAATTTACTTTTTAAAAAAGGTTTTACTTATTTGTCAGTGAGAGAGAGAACACAAACAGGGGAAGCAGCAGGCAAAGCAGGCCAAGGGAGAAGAAGCAGGCTCCTCACTGAGCAAGGAGCCCAATGCAGGACTCATCCCAGGACCCTGGGTTCTTGACCTGAGCTCAAGGCAGACGCTTAGCTGACCGAGCCACCGCATTCTGGCAGTATTTTAGTTTAGTTAAGATTTTATTTATTTATTTATTTATTTATTTATTTATTTAAGAGAGAGACAAAGCAAACAGGGAGCTGCAGAGGTAGAGGGAGAAGCAGATTCCCCAATGAGCAGGGAGCCCGATGTGGGGTTCAGTCCCAGGGTCCTGGGATCATGACCTGAGCCAGGCGCCCTGGACAGTATTTTATATTTGCTGTGTCACAGATCTTATTTTTTTTTCATTTATCTCAGTTTCCCTTAAATATGTAAGTATACATATGATGAGGGATCAATGTTAGCTTATAACTCTTTTAACGTAAATTTACATACAGTGCAATGCACAAATCTTACTTAATTGTAACTTCACTGAGTGTTCACATATGTATAACCTCTTGTAACATGAACTCTTATAAGAGTACAAAATATTACCATCACCCTTGAAGGTACCCTCATGTCCTTTCTAGTTAATCTCTACCCCTACCCTCCATAAGTCAACCAGTGTTTTTATTTTTTCCCACCATAGATAAGTTTTGCCTTTTCCAGAACTTCATATACATGGAATTCTGTATTTACTAGGGTTCACATAACGAGGTACCACAAACTAGGTGACTTAACAGAAATTTATTTTCCCACAATCCTGGAGGCTAGAAACCCAAAATCAGGGTGTCAGCAGGGATGTATTCTCTTAGAGACTCTAGAGGAGAATCTGTTCCATGCCTGCCTTTCTTTTCTTTTCTTTTCTTTCTTTCCTGTTTTTTCATGTCTTTCTCTTAGCTCATGGGTGTTGCTGATAGTTCATGGTACTCCTTGGCTTACAGCTGCATAACTCTGTAATAGTCACATTGCGTTCTACCTCTACCTTACGTGACTGTCTCCACTCTCTCTCTCCTTTTTTATAAGGATACCAGCGATACTGCATTAAGGGCCCACCCTAGTCCACTATGAATTCAGTTATGTCCACAACAGCCGTTTCCCAGGAAGGTCCCGTTCTTAGTACCGATTTTAGGACTTCCGTGTATGTTTCTGGGGGACACAGTTCAGCCTATAATAGTAATCATGTAGTGTATATACTTTAGTGTAAGTTTTTTTACTTACTAATTTTATTTTTTTTAAAGATTTTATTCATTTGACAGACAGAAATCACAAGTAGGCAGAGAGGCAGGCAGAGAGAGAGGAGGAAGCAGGCTCCTTGCTGAGCAGAGAGCCCGATGCGGGGCTCGATCCCAGGACCCCGGGATCATGACCTGAGCCGAAGGCAGAGGCTTTAACCCACTGAGCCACCCAGGCGCCCCACTAATTTTTTACTTACTAATGTTTGAGTTCATCTTGAGGGTATTAGTTTATTTCTTGTTAAAGTATCATCCTACTGATTAACTATAGTATGCTTTGTTGGCACTTCTCTAGTTCTTGGTGTCTCAGCTGTTTCCAGATTTGGGCTATTGGGAATAAAGTTGTTAAGATTCTTGAAGTAGTTTTGTTTTGTTTTGCTTTTTTGTAGTCATGTGTTTTTGTGTTTTCTTGGGCAAATACCTGGGAGTGGAATTGCTCAGAGTAGGTATATGCTTGGTTATATAAGAAATTATGTACTATCTGCTGTGAAATGTGTAAGCCTGGTGATTCACCCTGTATCCCTGGGGCAAATAATACATTATATGTTAATAAAAAGACAGTGGGTTTGGGGGAAAAAAAAAAAGAAACTATGTACTATCATTTTCCAAAATGGTTGTATTATTTTCTAATCCCAGCAACAGTATTTGCAAATTCTGATTTCTGCACATCTGTCTTAGTTTGGACTGCTGTAACAAAGTATATAGACTGGGTGGCTTTAACAAAGAAGTTTATTTTTCCATAGTTCTGGAGGCTGAGAAGTCCAAGATCAAGATGCTGTCTGACTTAGTTCTTTGTGAATGCCCTCTTCCTGGTTATGTCTTCACCTGGTGGAAAGTTAGCTTGTGCTCTGGCCTCTTGTAAAGGCACTAAAACCAGTCAGGAGGGCTCTACCCTTCTGACCTAATTATTCCTTAAGCTTTACCTCCAAAAACTATAGGGTTGGGTTAGGGTTTCAACAGAGAATTGTGTGGGGGTTGGGAGGACACCTTCAGTTCATTTACAACATGCTCACTTAACATTTGGTGGTACCTATCTATTTAATTTTAACCATTCTGATAGATTTGTAGTCTTATGTCATTGTAGTTTTAATTTGCATTTCCTGTTGACTGATGATGTTGAGTCATCACGGCTTGGGTCGTGATCCCCAGGGTCCTGGAATTGAGCCCCACATCGGGGTCCCTGCTTAGCGGGAAGCCTGCTTCTCCTTCCACTCCTGTTGCTTGTGTTCCCTCTCTCACTGTGTCTCTCTCTGTCAAATTTTAAAAATCTTAAGAAAAAAGTACCTATATTTTTTTTCCCTAAAAGCTTTATAGTTTTAGCTTTTATGGTCCATTTCAAATTTTGTGAATACCGTGTGAGAGATAGGGGTTGTGGTTAATTTTTTCCTATACAAATACCACTTACTCCTGTACCTTTGTTGAAACAGCTTTTCTTACACAGTGTGAGTCTATTCTGTTCCATTGATTTGTTGACTTTAATGTTAAAATCACACTGTTGATTACTGTGGCTTTATGGAAAGTCGAAGTCACATCATAATAGCTCTCCAACTTTATTATTTTTCATGTTGGCTTTGGGTATTCTAGGTCCTTTCTATTTTCATGTAGATTTTTTTCATCCTTTCATTTTCTAGCAAAAGCATAGTAGGGGTTGACTTGAGGTGTGTTGAATCTTTAGATCAATTTGGGGAGAATTGACATCGTAACAACATAGAGCTTTTGTACCCATGAAGATAGTCTTTCTCTCTCCATTCATTTCGGTCTTCAGTTTCTCTCAGTAACATTTTACAGTTTTTCGGTGAGGACAAGAAATATGTTGAATTGTGTTTTCTTAAAAGGGTATGTTGAAATACTAGCCTCTAATACTTTAGACCTTATTTGGAAATAGGATCTTTACAGAGGTAGTCAAGTTTAGATCATTATTGTTGTGGGCCCTAATCCATTATGACTGGTGTCCTCATTAAAAGGGGAAAATTGAACAGAGACAGACATACACAGGAGGAGGATGATATGAAAACCCACAGTGAGAACACTATGTGAAGACAGAGGGTTGGAGTGTTGCATCTCCAATGAGTACCAAAGATTGGTGGCAAACTGCTAGAAACTAGGAAGAATCAAGGAACCTTACGGGCTTCAGAGGAAGATTAGATGAGCAGATTTAATTGGGAGAAGAAAACTCTTATTTCCATGATGATCACAAATTGATGAAAGTAATTTTATAAACTACTTAATTGTTCAAGTTAGGTTTATTGTGACTTTTGGTTTTGGCCCAGTTTTGAACATTCAGTTCTTTGATTAATTTGGATTTTTCTTTCAGAATAAAGTAAAGAGTATGAGGATAAAATTCCTTTGTGGAACATTCATTGTTAAGACAGCAATATTAAATACAGTGGGAAAATTTAATTCTCTGTTGATTTATGTATTTGCAAGTAACTTCTCCCAGTTGTTTAATTTTGTGATATTTGTCATACAGAAGTATTAAAAAACAAAATTTTAACTAGTAAATTTGAAGATCTATTTGACTTTATTGAATTCTCATCCAGCAAGCAGTAGAGGGCTCCTCTGAGCTGCAGGAAAAGAAAGGCAGAGAAGAGTCATTTAAAAAAAAAAAAAATGATGGGTTGCCTGGGTGGCTCAGTTGGTTGAGAATCTGGCTTATGATTTTGAATCTGGTCACAATCTTAGGGTCGTGGGATCGAGCCCCACATCAGTCTTGGCACTCAAATTGAGTCTAGTCGGCTTGAGATTCTCCCTGTGCCCTCCCCCACATGCCCACTCCCTCTCTTAAATAAAAACAAATAAAACAAATACTTAAATTATAAACAAAAAATAAAAAACAAACATTTAAAAACATATTTAACAAATAATAATATTTATTAACAAGGAATGCAGTGTTTGGGCAAAGTCCCCCTCCCAAGGGGGAAGGGGTCTCTCAGGGGTTTGCCTACATGAAATTCCAGTTTGAGTGGTTAAAGGTTACATTTGAGGAGGTTGACATTGAAGTTACGTTAGGTATTAAATCTTGCTTTGCTTATGTGGGGCCTTAGGTGTCTGCATTATACCTCTGTGGTTTCCTTTTTTCTTTTTTTAATGTTTATTCCAAAACCATTTTAAATCTTTAAGTGAAAATCCAGCGTTGCCACCCAAAACATTAGCAATGGGTGAAGATCCGAGGTGGCTTTTCTACAAAATGCCCACAAAGAGCACGCTGCTCTCTAAGGGGAAGGAAACAAGCCATCTTCCTGTGGTTTTCTTCTTAACAGAAGTTTTGATTGTTGTTGTTTTTATGGTGGTAAAATGCATATAATGGAAAATTTACCATTTTAAGCTTTTTATTTTATTTATTTTTTAAAGATTTTATTTATTTATTTGACAGACAGAGATTACAAGTAGGCAAGGGAGGCAGGCAGGGAGAGAGAGGAGGAAGCAGGCTCCCTGCTGAGCAGAGAGCCCGATGTGGGGCTCGATCCCAGGACCCTGGGATCATGACCTGAGCCGAAAGCAGAGGCTTTAACCCACTGAGCCACCCAGGCGCCCCCCTTTTAAGCTTTTTAAAAAAATTTTTAAGAGGGAGAGAGATCTCAGGCTGACTCTCCACTGAGCGTGGAGCCCCAGGCAGGGTTCAGCCTTATGACACTGAGATCATGACTTGAGCTGAAATCAAGAGTCCGGTCAAATTTGGGCTCCTTCTTTTTTTGGAAATGAAGTGTTGTTGGAACAGAGGCACTTGTCCATATCAGTGGCTGGTTTGTGCCTACAGTTGCGGGAATTGGGTCACTGCAACAAAGACTATGTTGCCTACAAAGCATAAAATATTTATTATCTTGCCCTTTATGGGAAAAATTTGCCACCCTCTGAGCTGTCACATCTGATATTACACTACCTCTCTACACATATCCTATCCTCCTTTATCAGAAGTGCTGTAATTGGGCGCCCCAGTGGCTCAGTCAATAAGCGGGGTCATGATCCAAAGGGTGCTGGGATCAAGTCCCGCATTGGGCTCCTTGTTCAGCAGGGAGCCTGCTTCTCCCTCTCCTACCCCTGCTGTATTCCCTCTCTCGCTATCGCTCTGTCAAATAAATTACTAAAATCTTAAAAAAAAAAAAAAAAAGGTCCTATAATTGAAGTGCTGTGGTCCCTCCTGTCTTCTTGGGCTTCGTTTCTAGCTCCTACTATTTTTTTCAGGAGCCTTATACTTCTCTCTCCTGTATTTCCCACTATATTGCCTCAAATGAATCCTCAACAGCTAAAATAAGAATTTGGCATATTTCATTGCTACCTGTTAAGGAGTTACATTACTGTTTTTAATTCTTCTGTGAATTTGCAAACTGCTGGTCTACAAGCCGTGTAAAGCCTACAGTCAGGCTTTCTGTGACCTATTCAGTCCTGACATTTAAAATTGGGAGATTTCACTTTAAAATACAGATTTCCGGATACTTTTTAAAAAAATCAGAAAATA